>CAODLS010185166.1:0-20430 GCA_948243855.1 Flueggea neowawraea | reverse complement strand
ATCGAAACCCACACAAAACTCATCGGTTTGACCATGAAACCAAGCAAAAATAGGAGAGAGAAATAGAAAATCACCTTATCTTAGTGTGAGAATGGAAGAGGAACGAAGAGAGAGACAATCCCAAAGAGAGAGACAGTTTTTTCTGGGTTTCGTGAACAGTGGTCGACGAAGAAAGAAGATGAATGTCGGTTGGTTTGGTCGGTCGGGTCGGCTGGGTTTTAAAAACCCAAACTCAAAACGACATGTCGTTTCACTTCAGTGACAAACAACACACACGCAGACGACACACGGAGGAGGCGAACGACAGGGCTTGACGACGCGTCGCTTGGTTCCCTCGTCCAACGCAAACTACTTGTCGTTTGGACTGCGTCTGTGACACGTGAACGAATGACAATTTCACACGCTCGAACGACAACTCCAATAGCGACGAACGACGTGCAGTTTGCAACCCAACGGTGAACGACTAGTCGTTCGGTCCTCAATTTCCAGAATTTAAATTTCAATTTTCCCACCATTTTTACTTATCCAAAACACATCCAAATCGGTCCTAACCTTCATTAATCACCCAATTAACATCAAAAACATAAAATTAACTCTTCAATCACCAAAAACAAAAATTCAAATTTTTACCCAAATTTATTTAAAAATAATTATCCACCAATAATTGTTCAAAATAATTGCTCCAGATATAATTATCCAAAAATACTTATAAAAAATTATTCGGGGTATTACATAAACGTTGGATGTGTAAAGTGGTTTCGCTAGCCGGTTGCGAGAGAAGTTTGTAATTCGCATTGCTCATTAAACGAGATGCTAACTTTAAAACCCTGATCTGTATTAATCTCATTAATACTTGAATCTCATAACCAAATTATAATTCAATTCATTATTTGTAATCCCATTACAAAAAATGCATTTACAAGACCTAATCGGCTTTCTAAGTGAAGCTTAATATCCTATGTACATTCATCATCACATTCAGCCATACAATAAAATTCCCAATTTTATCTTGCTAAACTAAATCCTACATCATTTCATTAATTCAGCAACAATATAATAAAATATAACCAAGGCTGTATTAATCAAACAAACAATACAATTATATCACATATAAAAGAATCGTCTAGGTCGATAATGCAAGTGGCTCTGATACCATTATTAGAATTCGTAACTAAGTTTATGACATTAATAAGTATACCTTGCAGTGGAAATAACAAAAATTTTAAACCTAGAATTTCCCCAAGGATATATACACATCAACATTTACGATTAGGGTTAGGGTTTTACCTTAAAATCAAAGCTCAAATGATCGACTGAATGGGATGTTGGTGTAGCTTTTAGTAATCAAGGCGGAACCTTCTCTCCCTCACATTGCCTTTGCGCTAACGTGTCTAAAGGTATCAACACAAATGAGATTTCTTTGGATCGGTGATGTGTAGTAGCACTTAGAATCTCTTTTCTGGTTTCACAAAATAATTTTTTCTTTTTTGTATGTGACTCTCACAAATTGGGCAATGCCATCAAAGCATGAAAAAATTTGGCCATGCTATTTATAATGGCTCAGAAAACCCTAATTAATGTGTACTAGGATTTCTTTAACTTGTCCTACAAGAATTAAAACTCCATCTCCAAATAAAAGTGTGTGTGTCGAATTCTCCCACATGAATAAGGATTAGGTTTTCTTCTCCTTGTCACACAAGAACAAAGGCTCCCATAAAATACGAGATGGCTGAATTTTTCATAGGCTTTATTAATGTCATTGGGCTTTTAGTTACATGATACATTATCATTAAACATATCACTATATGATTAAAGTGCATGGGCCTAATTTATGTCACACATAATAATATGCCCAAAACATATTTATATTAAAAGCCCATTACATTAATGGATAATATCATATATCATTAAACCCTCAATTATTAATAATTAATCAAATTAATTATCTTAATAATTCAATTACCATGAGAGAATATTTGTGAATCGATCCAACTCATTTTAGTGTGTGACACAATAGGCCCACTCAAATTTGGCAATGGACCTTGTCCCAAACATAGGCCCATAGTCCATAAGCGGTAGCTAGTAATATATTATGGCAACCCAAAATTGAGTGGATGTCGGAGATCCGAGTTTTCCTTTCACAGTTTGATATTTAGTCCTTTTGTCACACGATATCTAGATTAAGCATAATGCATGGTCACATGTCAACCTTATATGCTTAATACGTTTATTGATCCCAAATAGATTGATATAACATATGACATCGATAAACCCTTTTATCTATTCATTTGAATATGCATACATTCCATCAATCCGACTCATCAAGTGGCCTATAGATATCACTCTTCTTAAAAGGAACAAATTCGTCACTCTCAATATCATTCATCTGCAAGATCCATGACATATCCAATCATAGCCTTTATTGTTACCCTGTTATGGATAACGTTTGACTAAGTCAAAACATGTGATTCCTCATATAGGAGTCGATAGTGAGTTTTACTCAGATGACTCAAATATCACCACTGCATGAAAGCTACTTGTGACATTAATCCATCAAGTGTTTTCATAGCGGGCCAATCCAATACATGTTCTCTAACATGTATCTATGTTCTAAGTGATATCTCATATCTATAATCAGTAAAACGTGATTATCTACTTAGCAACATACTAACCTTTATTTATTAGCACTTCCATGATAATAATTGATTAGGGACAATTAGAATAGTATTCTTTTTACCTTACGATTTTTGTCACGACCCATTTTCGGACCATGAATGGCGTACGAGACGAACCATCTAAGGGAGCCCAGCCCATCTCATACAAGCCTCAAAGATTCAGAGATACAACCCATTTTTTTTTCATTTCAAAACATTTATTAAACAAAATTTATATGGTACTAAAATATTTCATAAATATAATAAAATATTTTCAACAAAACATATTGTAGTTGTAACATAACAGTAATAACAATAATATTTTAACCAATAATAAAATACAAGATTGTACCCAATAACCCAACAATCTATCATTGTGGAGCTCTAAAACGAAGTAGAAGGAGACCGACCCAAAAGGTCTTGCTAACCAAATCAATAAACTCCTCACTGAGTATCTGGAAGTCAACAAGTCGTCGAGAACAAAGGGATCACGTACAAGATTAAATCCAAAAATATACAGAAAAGAAAATAAAAGGGGTGAGAATCCAGTGAGGAATGACACTCCAGAATGCCTCATACGTGCCTAACAAAGAGTATTTTGAAAATAGTTAAAAAAACCACATGCAAGTATATTCAAATATATATAAGTATGCACACTACATACATAATAGTGTTCCAAAAATCATTTCGAATACATTTACGTACAAAGCAAACAACATGCACTCAGGAGAAATATTAGTAATAATATAAGAGTCAAAAACTAGAGTATACATAATATGGGACCAAAACAAAGGTGTGCATCTAACACCGAAATCAGAGGTGATGCGGTCGACGCCAACATCCAATGTATAACAAACGTGGACTCCACCACCAATCAATATCAAATCATGTGTCAGGCCAACACATGGCTACCAACATCCCTAGTAGTTGGGCCTTCTCAATGCATTGGTATACCAAAGGTCACGATTCACCCCCATAACAGAGGATTCCCATATAAGAAAACCAAAATATACTAATACATAGTATGAAAGCAAAGCATGCAATTCAGCATCAAAATCAAAAGGAAGATATATAATACATATATATCAATTTCAAAACATAATAGTGGTTGCTCCACTATCAAATCATAAAATATCTGATTTCATAAATCAATTGACAAAATGAAATAAATAAATAACCTTTATTTCATAGAAATACAAATTCATCCGAATATTCATTTCAGAAAAACATTTCCGCTCGTATAAATCAAACACTCTTATCATCAAAACGTTTACTTCAAAATTTAATAACTATTCCATAATTTTCCAATAATACAAGATAGTTATTTTCAAAATATTTCAAAGTACTGAACAAAGTATTCTCTACAGAGAAAATCTCAAAAATCCAAAACAGAATGTTTATTACCAAAACCATAATAAATATCAAAATATGATATTTATTTTAAAACCATCAAAGTTTCCAAAGAAACTAAGTTTCCACAATAGAGGTTTCACATCAGTCAAATTTTAGGATTTTCTATCCTTCACTTAATTCAGGTTACATGATATAGTCGTAGCACAACAAAAACATATAAGTTAGAGAGACACAACTTATATGTCTGAAGCTGTCATTTCACTCACCTAGATATCCAAGCAGAATGGCCCAAAGACGAAACACTAGAGCCTGGCTAAACTCGCTGACCCGGATACAAAGCGAAAACAATTTATCAAAGCAAAGTCAAAGACATGATGCTGGTATTGTGGCGGTACCAAAATATATGATATGCAAATACAAATGCTGACCCTCAAAGTCCTAGAAAATCTATCTCGACTAAGAATGTATCACTTTGGACCCAAAATCCAAAATCTATGTAAAATTATAATTTCGTCCTTGTCCCATGTAAAATTACACTTCAGTCCCCATACTTGGCAAATTACAAAATAGTCTTCAAAATTTTAAAAAATTACCAATGAGTCCTCCAAGCAGTCAGAGTTATCAAATTAATCCCTAACTCTCAAAATTTGCAAATCTATCCCTAAATCCTCAAAATTACAAATATGTTCTTGGCTTTTCAAAAATTACAAATCTTGAGATCGAGTTTTTAAAATTATAAAACTGGGCCTCATCATTCAGAAATTTCAAATCTAGGCTCAAATTTCCAAAAATTTATAAAACTAAATAGCGGAGCAAAATTTATTCTCAAAACTATGGAACTCTCAACTCGACTGACGAAAATCAAAACTAAATAGCTACATTGGTCAATCTCAACCTTAGGAACTCAAATGTACAATAGGTTTCTCAAAAACAACTCTAAATCTCAAAAAATTAAGCCAAAGATGAAAATCTTACCTCAAGAGATGTTTAGGAATGTTGGGGAAACAATGAGGAAGTGGGAGGATCGATCTGAGAGTGAGAGAGTGTGTAAAATGGGGAAAACAGACGAAAAGGGTCGTTTTGTGTTTAAAACGAAGTTGCAGATTAAAACGCACCGTTTCAGCAAAAACAAAAGCAACATACGTCATTTTTCACCTCAATGTACATTGTACATGCCCGTAACGTACCTCTCAAGCCGTCAACATGCGTTATATAGTATCCAGTGGCTTCGGATCAAAATTTTCAACTCACAACATACATTGCAAAAAGCCAACATTCGTTGTGCTTGATCAACATACATTTTGCACATACAATGTACGTTGACCTTGGTTTTCCAGACAATGTATGTTGCCCTTGTGTGCAACATATGTTGCCAACATTCCAGCACATATACGCGACATTTCTTGCTTTCAAATTTGTCTCGAACCATCCTCGAGGTTCCATAACACCAAACCATGCACAATTATCATCATTAAACACCAACGATCATAAAACAAATCAATCCAAACTCCCATTATCCAAGATCAAATCGAACTCGATCCGAAAGCTACAGGAACTCTAATCGAAATAGGTGGGGTATTACAGTTCGACACTTTAGGAATACTCCGAAGGTTTTTATTAGTGCATCGACTATCGTGCACTTTCCTTTTAGAGGCTTAAACTTTGGCTTAAATGTGTTAAGAGATAAAAGCACAATTTTAAACATTTTTGGCTTAAATTCACATCTTAGAGTCACTATAAAGATATTCACAATATCAATAGACTTCAAATGCTATGCAAAAGTAAAATGTAAGCGGCCACAACACAACACAATCATTCATACGAAAAGGAGAAAAACAAAAGAAAACTTACCTCCTTAGGAGGAACGTGAGAGAAATTACAAATCTTTCTAGTTAGACTTTTTTTGATAAATGTACCAACATGCACTACAGTAATAACATTAAATTAACACCAGAATTGAAAATCAAATAAAAAAGAATAGAGAGGGAGAGCAACTTTTAAAAACCATGGAGAGGTGGTGTATATGAATTTTAAAATGGAATAAAAACGCATCATATACAAGAAAAAATGTGCAGCATAAAAGCATTCTCAATGGTTTAGGCTAAAAATTCTTTGATCTAATACCACATCTGCATTCCAATAAACTCCCTATCATTAAACTATTTCTTTCCAATGGCTTATACTATTACTGGGCTCTGCGAGAAGATCCAATATCACGCTACTTTTCATTTTTTTATAACATATATATTACATAAAGTGTATTGTTTTCACACAAACAATTTAATATTTTTAATAAATGAGAAATGGCATATTCTACGAATAATATGATAATCTATTTGCAAAAAAATTAATTATTTTAAATTTGAAAAAATATTATTTCATTGAAATAATAGTAATAGGCATAAAAATGTGTTAATGATTTAACTGAATAAATTTGTAATTTTACCATAATTTTATATTAAAAAATAATGGAGATGAATTATATAAAAAATAGGACATCAATCACGTATTTATAGACAAAAAAGTAAAAAAAATTAAAAAAAGAAATACATATTGATTGGAAATGCATTGGACCATCTTCAAGTATGGTCCCATGCTTACTGAGTCCAATTGGACCATGATTGGACTATTAGACTATGGTTGGAGATGCTCTAACCATTCACTAAGCTTTTCATCTCGTACGTCATAAAATGTCTCATTAACAAAAAAGGAGAATCCATTGAAATCATATAGGTTCAAATATCATTAGTAAAACCACAAATATGCTCTCATTTCCACGTCTTCCACCTAACGGTTCCTTAGATCCTAACTTTGCAGTTTGATAGTACCTTAATGGATTGATAAAGTGATTCCATTTTAAGACAACTTTCTTTCCATTCAAATTCATATTTGCCTCCAAATCATATTAATCACAACCTAAATGGTACTCTTTCATGTTCAAAACTTTGAAAATTTGGTCGTTTCTACCTCTACGTAACTAGAACCATTGGTTGCTTGAATTCATAAATGCAATCATATACAAATCATATATTGATACCAAAAATTGATAGTGCCATACTTCATCGTTGTAAACTAACCTAAATCTATAGGGCACGTATTTGTTGGCTTCTTTGTCGTAGCTTTTTTTGTTATAATATAGCATTGGGACTTTTCCCTTTATAGACTAAAACTTTGCTAATGAAGAAACAATCCTGTTTTAAAGAGACAAAAGCTCAGTTCTAAACATTTTCTGCTTAAACTCACCTTGTAGAGTCACTGTAAAGATATTCACAATATCAATAGACTTTAAATGCTATGCAAAAGAAAAATGTAAGTCAACCACAAAACAACACAATTATTTATATGAAAAGGAGAAAAAGAAAAAAGAAAACTTACCTCTTTGAGAGGAACATGGGAGAACTTACAAAACTTTCTCGGACAGACGTTTTTTCAACAAATGTACCAGCATCCACTGCAGTAATATCATCAAATTAACACTAGAATTGAAAATCAAATAAAAAAAAAATAGAGAGGGAGAGCACCTTTTAGGAACCATGGAGAGGTGGTGTATGTGAGTTTAAAAATAGAATAAAAACTCATCATAGACAAGGAAAAATATGCTGCATAAGAGCATTATCAATGGTTTAGACTGAAAATGGTCTGATCTAATGCCTCATCAGTATTTTATTAAACTTCATATCATTAAACTATTTATCTCCAATAGTTTAAACTATTATTGGGCTCCACAAAAAATCACAAAGGTGTTCCTATTTTTTATTATTTTTGAAAGATCGAACTACAAATGTAAAAAAGAGGAAAATTCATAACATTTAATATTATTAAGCCCATCAAAAATCATATTGATCAAATCAGGAAGGTTGGCTATGAATGATTTAGTTAGTTTTGGAGGTGTGGTAGATGTATATTGTCTCAAACGATGATTCACAAACGATACTCTATTAAATTGCCTTTTAGGAACTTCAATAACTATTTCATTAAAGCATTAAATTTTGGTGAAAATATTATCAAGAGTTTGGTAAAATTGTGGTAGAAAGCGTACTTGATTTATAAAATGACTGCCAACCGATTGTTGGAAGTTACCACACATACAATAATTACAACTAAACAAACTATAAATCGTTACAATTAAAATTCTATGACGTTCAAAAATGACATGGCTTTTAAATTTTCATAAACATACGTAGTCACTATATGCAAACTAAAAATTGTCAGATTTGCAATTGATGTATTGGGCGCCAAATAAGTAAGAATTAGTGTAATATATCTTCTCACTCGTTCATGAACTAGTCTCTTGTCAAAAACATTCACTGAAAAGACAAATATATTCAATTTTGATTCTTTATAAAACTAGCAATGACACATAACATTCATCATCGAACTAATCTTTTAGATGATCAATGCCAAAAGTTTTTAGAGATTCGGATTTGCTGAGATAATCATGTCTTAAGAATAATTTCAGATAAATCCATTCATTGATAACCAATCACTTGTTAACTTTTTTATTGAATGGAAAAGAATAGATAGTGAGATCCAATTTGGGTTAATTCATTTTTATACTACCGAATCAGTTTTATTTAAAGTGAATAGATAAATGATGAAGAATTGCACGGGGAATTTTTTTTTTTTTTAAAAGTAACATTGACTGTTAATTGACTTGGATTTACAGGTGGAAATGAGCCGAGCCGCTATCGGCTCAATAAAAGTTCATTCACAGATCGGCTCGATAATAAATGACCCGAGTTTGAACAAAATTTTAAGCTCATTTTAATAAACGAGTCGAGCTTGAACACCAAAAACTCGGCTCGAAAGGTTGCGAACAAACTCGTTTGTAGGCTCGTGATCAGACTCATAAACAAGCTTGTTTGTAGGTTCGTCTATATATATACACGTGCATGTATATATATATATATGTGTGTGTGTGTGCGCACGTGTGTTAAACTAAATTATAAAAAATATGTTTACATTTGGAACAATATTTAATATTTGGGCCACATCAACAAAAGTTCAAACTTATACTAATTGACCGTGTCTATAAAAGTATAAGTATGCTTGCATAAGATGATCTAATATTATATTGAACTTGTGAAATAAATTGAAACTTATAATAGTTCTTGGTTCAATTACATGTTCAACATGATTTTATTGGACTAACCTAAATTTGATTATATTCTTTTTAGAGCCATTTCCAAAGCTAAACTAGCAAATTTCATCTACGAATTTATTTGAGTCTTTGTTGAGTCGAGCTCGAAAAACTCGCGAACAAGCTCATGAGTTCGCAGATTTGTGACGAGCCGAGGTTGAACACTCCAAAACTCGGCTCTGCTCAAATCCAACCCTACTTGGATTGCAGAATTTGAATGAAATTACAGAGAGCCAAAAAAGACCACATTTAAAAGTGAACGGCCTTGTTTGTTGAGCATGATAATTGTTAACCGAACCAACTAGGCATTGGGTTGGTTGTAGAAGTGGTTTTCCCATTAACAATTGCACAGGGAAGTGGTTTTCCCATTAAACTGGCCCTTCTAAAAGCAACCCATCTCCTTAAACATAATTGTTCTGTCACGATTGATTTTCGGATCATAACCAGCGTATAATACAAACCGAACCGGAGGCCCGACCCATCTCGTACAAGTCTCGGATATAAAATTTTACCCAATTTCTTATTATTAGCCGGTTATTAAACATGTTTAAAACAATTTAATAAATATAAAGTTTAAGGAAAACAATATTTTTGAATAATAAAACTTAATATTTAAATATAAACAAATATCAGAATACTAATTAAGTAGATATAAATAAAATTCATTAAACAGAACATTATCAAATATGACATCTTAACCCACTACCCGGTGTAGAGCATCTAACGTAACAAACAACATGACCCGAGCAATAGGATACTCACTGCTGACAAGTAGGCCTCACTAGGTAGCTAGATGCCAAAAAGTTGCTGAAGACAATATGAAATGGCCTGAAATATAAAATAAAATAAATAAGAAAAAGGAAGGGGATAATAATTGGCTCCAGGCCTCACACAAACCGTTTTGAAAATGTTTTTAAAAACTACCACATGCATATATAGTCATATATATACATATACACGCTAATACATATAATAAAATTTTCTGAAAAAATCATTTTTAAATCCTTAGCAAACAAATATTCAGTGGACAATAACACGAACTAAATAATAAATAAATAAAATAAAATCATTTAGACTTTAAAACACAATTTAGATCAAATCTTTACTTGCTAAATATTTACGGATAATAATATTTAAAACCAAAACATAATACTTAGTTCTAAAAATGTTTACTAAAAATAATATTTAAGTATAACTGAAAATTTGATATGGACAAAAGTGAACTGATCTAAACTGAACTGATGTGGGCTTTGCCACCTAATACTGATCATGTGTGTTTGCGCTAGACATGCAGGTTACCACCACCCCCTGGTAACTGAGCCTTCACTGACCAATGATATATCATAGGCTATGTATAACTCCCGTAACTAGAGTGTCACGAATCATTAAATACTTATATAATGTTGTATACCAAAACATATTTAAATATATTTAAATATGTTTAAATATATATATATATATATATATGTTAGAACATATAATTATTTTACAGAAAATATATTTATTTCAGAACAAAATATTCACTATAGAAAATATTTTCAATTACTGAACATAACTTTTATATCAAAAAATATACTTTCTAGAATAGAATATTTACAAAAATTCTTATTACAGAGAGTATCTTAAAATACAAAAGGAGTTCTTATTACAGATTTTATAATAATAAATACCAAAAAAAAATAATATTCATCTCAGAAATAATAAAGATTTCAACAAAAAATCAAATTTTTACAGTGGAGGTTTTCACATAGGTCAGATTTTATTATTATCAAACCATTATTATTTCGGATTACATGCAGAGGTCAGAGCACAATAGAAAACATATATAATTCTAGAGGGCATAGTCTATGTGTCTGAAACTACTACTGCATTCACCTGGATACCGATCAAAATAATTCAAGCCATATGCCACCGGTGAATGGCTAGTTGTATCGGAAACCAAACTGAGATTAATACAGAATTTATTACAACAGACATTAGACATGGTAACTATGGCATTAAGGAGTATGCATGAAATGTAAATGCAGGCCCGGATTTCAGTGACGCTAGAATCCCATTTAAATTGAGAATCTAACACTCTCATCGCAAGTCAAATCTCAAATATTCATAAATTATATTTTAGACACCCACATGCAAAATATCAAGTTTATTCTCTATTGTGGCCAATTTCCCAAAAAGTCATTTACTCATTTCAACCAAAAAAATCGCTCCAAATCGGCACTCATTCTTCCAAACCACTTAAATCATCACCCAAACATTTTTATTCATAATAATCATTCATCAATCTCATCAAAAATTCAATAAATTATTAAAACTAAAATTAATTCATCCAAATAAATCCTTACAATTCCAACCTTCTTAAATTTCCAAAATCCAACACAAAACCCATTCCATTCTAATTTTATTCCACCAAAATCAATTAAAACTAACCAAATTTCATAAAAAATGCAACCCAATATTCATAAAAAACAAATTCGGATATCAACCTAAATTCTACCAAAAATGAACATTCAACCTAACCAAACAAAACTCACTTCATTCCTATACTCATTCTAACATTATCTATCAAAACCCATCTCAAATTCATCAAACTCAAGCATTAAAACCGAATTGAACCTTCAAAAATTCGGACATAAACATACACTCAACCAAAAATGCATTTCAACATAATTAAACAAAACCTACACCATTTCTATACTTAACCCAACCTAATACATCATAAATCATCACCAATTCCATCAAAAAGATGCAACAAATTCAAACCCTAGTCACCAAATTTATCATCCATTCAGACCCAAATAAAATCCATTTGACAATTCATGAAAAAAAACAAAGAAATAAAAGAGAAGAGATGAGAGATTTACCTTGATTTAATGCAAAGAAATTGAGGAGAAACAAAGAGAGAGAGAGAGAGAGAACGGATTGGAGAGAGTGTGTGGGTGAAGAACAATGACTTAATGGAGTGAAAATGAGAGATGAAGGAATCGGGTGAGTGGGTTTTTAAAAAGGAGGCAACGTGTTGCCAACCAAATGCACCGTTTAGGAGTTAAAAAAAATTTGTTTTTTCAAACAAAACGGCAACACTTTGATTGAGTTTTTTTTTGTTTCCCAACCCAAAACGGCAACACTCCATTTACTGTTATTATTATTTTGTCAAATGCAAAGTATTACATTAATAATTCAAATTGAAAGATAGTAAATTTAATTAATAAAAATCAATGGATATAATCACATGAAAAGTTGTGAAACAAATAAAATATATTTCTTTAACTGCAAATTAAAATATATTTCATGAAAATAACAAAATAACTATTTTGATATAAACTAAATTATGTTTATTTCAAAAATAAAAATCACATCTATTCTGCATAGTAAAATTGTTCCAAAAGACTATTTTATCAAGTCATAAATTTTTTTAAAAAAATGCAAGATGTTACATGTTCTTTTCTCGATCTTTTGGTTGTTTTGAGCAAAAACCCGGATGCATTTACGATAGATAGATCATTTTCTAAAGTAGCATTTGTTAAAATTGGCTTGATAAGAAAATTCAAGATATATATAGAATGCTTTCTACATCAAAATATGGAATGATCAAGATATGACTGGGATGCATTCCCAAATTATTTTCGATTATATGTTAAATGTTTTTAAATAAACTGCAAAGCGTATATTTTCTTTCAATTGCTTGTTAAAACACATGAAATTAAAAACATGTAAGTATTTTACCAATCTTTTACTATATAATTAGAGGAAGAAATAAGAAAATTTGTAAAATTTTACCTTTAAGGATATTTTAGTATATTTTTTCTTATCTTGAAACACTCCGAGATACATATCATAACTACCTTCGAATCTTATAATAAACACTCAGAAAGATTGCAAAGTATGGAATAACTACCTTCAAATCTTTCCAAACTTTCTACTGTTAACAAATGTCACCTAAGCCTCATATACAGTGGACAAGGAGGAGCTCCTACAAACCAGAAGTTCCCTGTTTTAAGTACTTTAACACTTTACTGACTATAATCTTTCAACCATTTCAAAAATCTTCACATTAATTTATTGTTATAAATGAAGGTGCACTATGTGCAAGGTTTATAAAATAATTCGTGGCCGTAGGGCGTCTTATTACCTAAAGCGTCGTCTTCACTTAGATTTAGAGAAAAATTCTCAAATACTTTTTGTATACCTACGACTTATCAAGCATAGTCAATACAGATGGTAAGCCACAAAGTTTCTTTTTCCCTGCCTTAGCAAAGGTTGTTGAAGTTGGAAAGTTCATGTTATTTTGTCCTCTTACCATTCTTGTACAAATGGATTTGTCCTGTAATATTCCGCTCATTCCAATGTGATGTCAATGATGATTTAGTGTTCGATCCTGGTGGTCAGATGCATTTTTAAGGCATTGGTATACCAAAGGCTACATACCTAGTAGCACAAGTGTCCCCCTATCGAAAACCAAAACGTACTATCATATAGTAGAAAATCATTTCATGCAATCCAACATTTTAAATCATATCAACGATATATAATACATATATACCAGTTCAAAACCAAAACCGATTATTACACAAATAATCATTTTTATCTCAACCAATCATTTAGATTAGTCATTTTCGAAAACATATATCCAACATATCAAAAACAAGTAAATAGAGTTCGAGACACAGCCAATGTGTCTGAAGCTGCTACTCACTCACCTGGCAATCCAAGCCAAAGCACCAGACAAGTCCCACTCGTCGGTGGCTACTCTCGCTGGCAAAGCATAATGTGTATACTATATGGTATCTATGTATGGATGCGGTATTTTTAAAACGTCTTTAAAATAGTCTTATGAGACACGTATGAGGTTATTTGGAGTGACGTTTCCTCACAAGTGATTCTTACCTCTTTTTCTTCTGTTGTCTATGTTAAACCTCTTTCACAGGTGACATTTTGGACGCTCAGCATCTGATCCGTACCTCGATCCTAGTGAGACACTTCTATAGTGAGTGCCCATCATTCGGACTCTACTTTTGTTCAATCATTAGAGCTCCACATCGGGCTACTGTTGGGATACTGGGCTACACATTTTGTATTTTGGGATACCTCCGATGATTTTATACTTTCACCGATATTTTTCTATATTGTATATATATACATAGACTTATATATATATATATAT
The DNA here is from genome assembly GCA_948243855.1 of Flueggea neowawraea. Lineage (NCBI taxonomy): Eukaryota > Viridiplantae > Streptophyta > Magnoliopsida > Malpighiales > Phyllanthaceae > Flueggea > Flueggea neowawraea. The sequence continues at coordinate 6,119 of CAODLS010185166.1, read as the reverse complement.
ATATATGGTTTTCTTTCATTTATAAACATTTTATATTTATAAACGTTTTCAATAAATATTTGGATAAGTTGGGTAGATTGTCTATACACTGAGTCTTGTGCGAGATGGGCTAGGCTCCCATAAACTGTTCGCCTCGTACGCCGGTCACGGTCCTGACTATGGGTCGTGACAAAAACGTTCAAGTAATTTGTTGATCCATCTTTCTCAAAGAAGAACAACAACTCACTTGAGCGATCTCTTGGAATTTGACTCCAAGGTTAACCCATATCAACAGTTTCAAAGTTGGATTCCAACCAATCTTTGGAGTCATTTAAACAAGTGTGACTTTCACACAAGATAAGAATGACAAGATTCATCTTGGAATTATCACAACATACATGAACATACCATCCCTCTCAAAAATTGTCTAAGGTCGTAGATTGGACAACGAAACCATTACGTTAAACCATATAGGTTTTTACTCCAAATTCTTTAGTGAGAAAAGGAGTCTCTACATCCATTAATGTAGGTCGAGATATAGACTAGCCTAAATGCCAAAGTCTATTAGGTAGAGGTTAATAATTCAACAAGGTGGTCTTTCTCAATCTTGTTGAGTAAATTTTCTTTAGCAATTATCGATGTCGTACTCGATTTATCGCTCATATATCCACATATCTCCAATGAGTGCTTACCCTTTCAGTCCATTATCACTTCTCAACATGGTTCAATCTCAAATGTCATTTGCACTTCTATTGCTTTAATCCATACAACTCTCACTGGGATGAGTGAACCTTTAACACACTTGCAAGTTCCTCCTTGACTTGTGGGGTTAATAAAAGGATCACGATCGATTCATTTATCGAAAAAAAATATCGTCGTGAGACTTTATTCCTTTTAGCTTTATGCATTTTCGAAATGCTCCCACTGGGTTCTAGTTCCATATAGAAACTCCCAATATGATCAAAATCCCTACTCCTACTAGAAAATAGGAATCTTACTCACACTAAAGTCAGGATCAAGAATATGAGATAAAAGTTAAATTGCTCCAAGATTAAATCGACCTATCCATTTTGGAGAAAGAGATAACAATTGTTAGTTTAGATTGATCTCTTGAGATTTTAAAACCTTGAATCGTTCTAGGACTTTTCGATGCATCTCTTTCGAAGAAAGAGATAACAATCGTTTGGTTTAGATCGATCTCTTGAGATTTTAAAATTCAAGGATTTAATTAACAAACTTATATTATCCAACTTTCCTCCTCATCCCTTGTTCTCCTCAATAATTCTCCTACTCAGATGGAGTAATCTTGAGAGTCTTAGTTCCTAAGTCTCAAAGAAAATGAAATCATTTCCATTTTATCCATGTTAAGAAATCTATTCCTTTAGGAATGTGACTTATAACTTTTTACTATGCCAATTTCTCATTAACCCACGATGAATGTGTCATTTTGACATAGTAAGGTATCTAACACCTTATGCCTCTCGGTCATCATTAACCAATATATCATGGATATTGGCAGTAAATATCTTGGTTTCAAGTGGTTGAGGTCATACGCTCAACTAATCCACAACTTATGAGATGTTTAAGTAACAAATTTAGAGGGCATATGGTTTTGAACGTTGTGACTCGTGACATCATAGTTCGCACCATATCGAGGAGATTTTCCTTTCTCCTCTTTTCTATGCCTATTATTCGCGGAGTGTAGGAATAAACAACTTATGTTCACTTCCTTTTCATCACACAAAGCTTAGGACTCACCTTATAGATGTTCATGACTTCAGTCGATCCATAAAGCTTTGTTTGATTCTCATGTTGACTTGCAAGAAGTAAGAGCTAACTTGATCATTCTTGCTTATGAGAAATAAAATAAATATGACCACACCTTTAACAGACATATATACAAAATGATGAAATGGTAGGCGTTAGCCTTGCCCTCTCATTCTTTTTGATGTCAAACATCAGAAATGAATTAATAGCAATGGGTATTTAGCTTAAAGTTTCTTATGAAATGGTTTTCTCTCTAGTATTCCCTCTTTGCAATGCTCGTAATTAGACAATTTGAACATAGACAATTGTCTAATACTCCTACTTAAGCTAATCGATTTACTCGATTTTGCTAATGTAGTAATTAGACTGTTGGAATTCGTGACTAATTTTATGACATTCATAAACATACATGGCAATGAAAATAACAAAATGTTTTAACATTTAAAACCTAGAATTCCACCAAGGATCCATGCACATCAATATACACGACTAGGGTTAGGTTTTTACCTTAAAACCAATGCTTGAATGATCGATTGAATGAAGTATTGGTATAGATTTTAGTATTCAAAACTAAATCCCCTTTCTCTCACTTTACCTTCGCACGAACGTGTCTAAAGGTATCCACACAAAGGAGCTTGCCTTCGTATAGAACTAAAAGGGATAAAGTCTCAGGACGACATTTTTTAATAAATGAATTGATCGTGATCCTTTTAGTAACCCCACAAGTCAAGGACAAACTTGTGAATGTCTTAAAGTTCACTCATTCCAGTAAGAGTTGTATGGATTAAAGCAATGAAAATGCAAATAACATTTGAGATTGGACCATATTGAGAAGTGGTTAATCGAACCCAAAAGGTAAAAACTCATTGGAGATAAGTGGATATATTTGCGTTAAATCGAGTAAGATATTGATAATCGTAAGAGATTTAGTCAACGAGATTGGAAAGTCCAACTTGTTGAAAGATTTGCTTTCATTGAATAGACTTTGGCTTTTGCACTAGTCTATACCTCGACCTACATCAGTTAGATGTAAAGACTCTTTTTCTCGATAGAGAATTTGGAGTAGAAACATATATGGTTTAACCTAAAGGTTTCATCATCCAATTCTCACTAGAGAATTTGGAGAAGAAACCTCTAAGGTTTAAACTAAAGGCTTTATTGTTCAATAGAGAATTTGGAGTAGAAACCTATATGGTTTAACCTAAAGGTTTCTTTACCCAATTCTCACTAGAGAATTTGGAGAAGAAACTTATAAGGTTTAAACTAAAAGTTTCATTGCTCAAGATTTGACCTTAGACATCCTTTGAGAGAATGATATATTCATGTATGTTGTGATAATACCATGTATTTCAAGGTAAATATCGTCATTCTAACCTAGTGTGAACATCACACTTGTAGTTAGGAATAGTCTAGTATACTTGAATGACTCAAAAGATTGGTTGGAATCCAACTTTGAGACCGCTGATATTGGTTGACCTTGCAGTCAAACTCCAATAGATCGTTCAAGTGAGTTGTTATCCTTCTTTGAGAAAGATGGATCAACAAAGTACTTGAATGTTTTAAGATGCAAAAATGCATAGCTTATAGGTAACCCCATGACTAAAAGTAAGCTTATTAGTACGTGTATGTGTCTATGAACTATGTGAAATGAAGAATGTGTAAGGAATATTCTTCACAAAAACGTCATGTAAATGTCTTTTGTAGTCTATAGTAATGTGTTGACTATAAGACCGTATCTTATAGTAAATGCCTATGTGTGTACATTGCCTAAAGTTTGCTATGTTATTAAGTTAACTAGCAAATAATGATCCAACATATAAGGAGGATGTTAGAAAGTAGTGAGCAAGATACTTGGATGCTTTAGAGGTACTACAAGGCATTGTGTTATCATAAAGGTTTGCGATAAAATGAGACACAGTTGCTACTCCACGTAATAATGTGAACTATACAAGAAGTACATGTCTGATTATGTATGTTGGAAAAAGTAGTCTGCCCATGACGGGTGAACGGAACACGGTTGGTCAAGGTGTAAACTAGGACGATGGATCAAGACCAATTGGCATGTCTGATTGAGTCGGACCCACAATGCCCATGAGCCCATGTGGCCCAAAAGCCCATGAAGGGTTATTATAAATAGAGATGAGGGGGAGAGGAATTAAGATTGAAAGAAGAAGAGAAAAGAAAGAAAAAGAAAAGGAGGAGAAGTAGAGAAATATGTTTCTTTCTTCCTCTCCCTCCATAACCTTTTGCTTCGTGCCTGCATGATGTCATCTCCTTCCACCATGCTTCAGTAGCATGAAGAGTCGATCCGCATAGCTCTATACTGTAAAAAAAGAGCTCTCCCATCTTTTACAACCTGACCATGGTTTGCTCTCAAAACCAACATCGAATCCAGTCATACTCCGCTACTGGTGGTTGTTGTCTTCTGCTGAAATCGAGGTAGATAACTTGAAATTGCCTCTTATACTTTTTATTAGTTAAATCGATACTTGATTCCTTCAATTATATTTTAGAAATTAAATAAAAAAAATAACAAAGAAAAGAAAAGAAAAGAATAAAAAAATCAAAAAAACATATATAAAAGATGTGGAGTCTACTAAAACCACTCGGCCATTGGGAACCATTTGGAAATATGGTGACATCGCATCTCTAGTGCTCGGTTACCAAGCACTAGAGATGTCCTTAGTACCTTCCTCTTTACTGCTACCCTTGTAACACAGCAGTGCATGTTTCTATTGTCTCTGAGCGTGAATGCTTACCAATTAAACCAAGCAATTTACACGGCCAAGGGTACTTATCCACCAAACCAATCTTCGTAGGTTGCTGGCTCTTCCATAGAAGTTTAGATGCTCAATACACGTCACTACAAATTTCCGAAGCTTTAGCAGTGGAATACACAAGGCATGTCTATATTTATGCTATTGAAAAATTATTGAATGTTGCTGGCTGCTATTGAACAATTATTAATGTCGTGGATAGTTAGAAAAACCGGTTGGAATTCTCTAATGAATGCAGTACATTCCAAATTCAAACCCTACAGTACGTGATGAACACATATTCATACATATTTATGTGCATTAATTCATATTGTTTTGAATATGAATTAAATGTTTGCCATTAGTTTTGGTACTGTGATTTTCAGGTTAATTGATGATGTCTTGACAAAACAAAAGGAAACAAGTCGAAACAGGACTTGAACGATGAGATTTGAGGCATTGGGAGTGAGACACGGCCTTGGAATGATGAACCACGCCCGTGGGACACTTGATGGAGCAAATCCATGCACAACTGAGCATCCACAGACATGAATTTGTGGTCCACGGCCGTGGGAGAGACTGTGTAACCCACTGGAACTTAACACACGAGACACAGGGACAAGACTTGAATAACACGGTCATGGGAGCATATTACCCGGATACAATCCCGTGTCTGTGTAGATGAATCATGCATTCGAAGGACATAATTGTTATTACACGGACAACATGGCTTAGACACGGACAAAAACTGTGTCCGTGTCTTGTGTTCAAATGCGAAAATCAATGGAATTTTGGTGGACAAGGACGGGGCAGCTTTGGCACGGTCGTGCCCGTGTCCGTGTCTTATATCAGACGTCCTAAATGGCCTATTTAAGTGGGTTTCGACATTGATTCAAGGGGAGTCGACTTGGAGACAGAAATTCATACATGGCTTAGACACGGACAAAAACTGTGTCCGTGTCTTGTGTTCAAATGCGAAAATCAATGGAATTTTGGTGGACAAGGACGGGGCAGCTTTGGCACAGTCGTGCCCGTGTCCGTGTCTTATATCAGACGTCCTAAATGGCCTATTTAAGTGGGTTTCGACATTGATTCAAGGGGGAGTCGACTTGGAGACAGAAATTCATATTTTTAGAGGCCAGAGAACGTGGGAACAAAGGAGAACATCATTGGGCATCAAGAACGAAGCGATTTCGCGAAGAATTGGAGGATTCAATCATGGATTTTCCTTCTCTCTGTAGATTTCTCTTTGTTTTTGTTGTATATCTCTCTTTAGTTATGAACTAACTATATTGCGTACCTAGATGTGATGAACCCTAGGAAGATTATTTGATGTTGGATTATGTTATTCATTCAATTGATTTATGGATTGCGACTCAATTATGATTTATAATGCGTATTGTTGAATTGATTGTTGCTAGCCTTTCTATTCCAATATTGTTTCGTGCATGTGCAATCGAGAGATTCTGTGTATGATAGAGCGTTCATAATTGAGAGGAATTGCATGCAAACCTAGAGATAGGTCGACATAAATCCTGGTTAATCAACCTAGTCGTTAGGCATTAGCTAACTCGAGAGAGAGGTTAATATACCTTAGGAATTTCCACGGTCCAATTG
>CAODLS010185143.1:0-12213 GCA_948243855.1 Flueggea neowawraea | reverse complement strand
GCCTCTTATGGGTTGCAATCTACCCCCTCTAGAGCTGTATGTGTCCCCATGGTATTCATCGTCATAACCCCCATGAGTATTTGGTGGTGGTGCGCGCATTGCAGACCTTGGTGCACTTGCACTTTGGCTTGCTTTTATCTCTTGCAACTTATCTCTCATATCAACCATAAAATTTTGGAATGTTGCAAATTGCCTATTAACCGCTTTCATAAAGAGCTTTAATTGAGGATCAACAATTTGTACCTCCTCTTCTTCATCAACACGCTTACTGGAACTCATTTGTTAAAGGAATAATGAAACAAATACAAACAAGTAGTAGGTTAGTGTGAAAACAAAACACTCCCTCACGTGTTTACTCTCCCTTTCCACTCTTTACAATTCTTCCAATTGTACTTCAGAACATAGACAAACCAATCAATGTAAAAGGAACGTTTAGAAACAAAGAAATCAACCTAAAATAAGAAGAAAGCTCAATTTCTAGAAAAAAGACTCAAGACAAATTGGATAGTAGTACAAGGACAATGAAATACACTACTTGATTATAATTTAGAGTGCAGATACAAACAAATAACGCTCCAACGTTGTAAATGAAGCAAAAGATAGCTAAATCAATGAAAAGATAACTAGAATGAAAAAATAGACGATTCTGGACAAGATGTATGAATTCGATTCACTTCAAAGTAAACCAAATATTGAACCTAGATTATTCTACTCAAACAAAGCAAGTTATTTAAAAAAATACCTAATTAAATATTAGAGCTGAATGGTTAATTTGTGCCAATTCAAGTTTTTATTTAAGTTCTAAACATGCACAAGTATGTGTGTAAAGGATCACAAATTTAGGACAATGTAAAGGGTGAAAGAAAGACAAACAACCCTTATAAAAAAGGTGAGGATCACGAATTTAGGACAAAGATTTCTATTTAGGTGCAATTTCCACTTTTCAAGGCACAAGTCAAGGAATTTCCGAATTTCTGAATTCTATCCCAACACAAATTGCAACAAACACAAGCTCTTCAATAATTTAAGAGTCCTAACCCAACAGAAATTGCAACAAACACCAGGTCTTTAATAATTCTCTTTCAAACGAGATCAACGTTTTCTTTTTTTTTTTCTATTCTTTTTTTTTTGATTTTTTTATGAACTTAATTGATCAAGAACACAAAGAATCAGAATCTGAAATTATGAACAAGCAAGAAACACAAGAACACATTAAACGCAAAATTTAGAAAATTAAACAAATTAAAACGGCACAAATAGACTCCAGAATTCAAGAAAACAAGAAAATTCAAACCCTAAAACTAAGATAAATAAGAATTTACCTTAACTTTGGCTCTGATACCAAATGATGCGGAACCCAATGATTAGCAAATCACAAACTCACACGTACAGTATGATATAGCTCCAATGATAAACTAAATTCCGACCCTATTGAACCCCTACACAACAAGGTATGTAAATGCAAATAATCAGGTTATAAGAATAAGATAAACGCCACAATTAGATTGATAAGTTTACTTTGATTATTGATGCAATTAGAAGAAATCAAATCCTCACTCTCACTCTAATCAAGAACACGCAAATAGCATGAAATAAGTATAAAATTCATTTTTTTGTCAAATGTGTCTTTCCAAGGCTACAAAAAAGCTTTTATACTAGCTAGCTAATCATAATCCTTATTGGGTATGGATTAATTAACCCTAAGTAAGTCAAACATGGGCTGGACGAATTTAATAAGGCCCAAAACACACTAAACAAGTCTAATCCATAATAAAATAAAAGAATGCATCATTACACAACCCCTTCATTAATACACGCCTTCAGCAAGGTAATGTGCTTAGAGCTGCCTTCAAGATCCAAACAACACTTCTCAATATTATTATATTGAAGGTCTTGAGTAATTTGATCTTGAATGAACAAAGACATGGCTGCCTTAAACTTGTGTGCATGTGCCCTTGTGATCGGGCCACTTGGAGAGTCAATGGACCTCCACACTTGCTCCTTGTGCTCCTGTGGACTCCAAGTGTACTCGATGGTGAATCCGCATCATTTATTTTTTTCTCTCTTTTTTTTTTTGTTCTTCATTGTCTGTTTTCTCCCTCCTTTTTCCCTTTCTTTAGCGTAATAACTCTCTCTCACCCCTTCTTCACTCTTTGCTCTCTCTCTCTCTCTCTCTCTCCTTCTCCCTCCCTCCTTCCATCGTAACATCTCTCTTTTCACTCCTTCCTCACTCCTTACTCTCTCTCTCTCTCTCTCTCTCTCTCTCTCTCCCTTTCTTTCCCTTTGCTATCTATTGTCTCTCTTTGTCTTACCCTTATCTCTCTCATCTCGACTTCATCTTCCTTTTGCTGCCTTTCTCATCTGTCCTCGGCTCCTCTCTCTGTCTCGTTCTCTCTCTCATCCTCGTCACGACCTCGCTGTCTTGCTCTCATCCTCCTCGGTCTTCTTCTTGTTCCCCTTCCCCTCCTCGCTTCACATTGCCAGTTCTGGGCCTTGTCGTGATAGATCTAGCCTCTCTTCTCCAATCTATAGTATGAGAGCTACTGCGGCGTAGCTAGGGTTTTGGCATAGTGAGAGTGTGCATAACTCTTGATGTGTGACATTGATGATGGTTTATTTTTAGTTATATAAATACATTTTAGAATTTTTATATCATTTTTCACTTTACTACCTAGATCTAATTCTTAATTGAATTTTTTTTTTACTTTTTTTTAAAATATTTTTAAGAAGTTTATTTAAAGTTTTATTTAAGGTTGATTTTAATTTTATTTTAGGTTTATTTTAAGTTTATTTTTTTTGCTTAGGAATTTTAAAAAGTTTATTTAAAGTTAATGGTTTATTTTAGGTATATTTTTCTGTTTTAGGATTTTAAAATGTTTATTTAAAATTTATGGTTTATTTTAGGTTTATTTTAAGTTTTCTTTTGTTTAAGCATTTTAAAAGGTTTATTCAAAGTTTATGCTTTATTTAGGTTTTTCTAGATTTGTTTTGAGTTTATTTTTTCTATTTAAGGATTTAAAAAAGGTTTATGTAAAGGTTGTTGTTTATTTTAGGTTTATTTTAAGTTTATTTTTCATATTTAAGGATTTTTAAAGGTTTATTTAAAGTTTATCTAAGTTAAAATTCAAAAAAAAAAAAGAAAAACATAAAAATTGTGAAAAGTAAATAAAATAATCTAGAAATAAAAGAAAACATGAAGTAATAAAAAAAATTAAAATGGACAAAAAATGAAAAATTAAAAAAAAATACCAGTTAGTTTATTTACGGTTTATTATTCCAGTTAGGTTTATTTATTTATTTAAGAAAAAAATGAAACAAAATAATTATTCTGACGTCCGTACAGAAAAGTTGATTCTGTATAGATAATTTTCGTATGAAATGTTAAAAGATCCGTACAAAAAGTCGAAAAGGCACAAACGGAATAAAGACCAAATGTGCCGGGTTTTATAATTAAATTTTGAAATGGATATACTTTTGTGAGTTGCTCTCAATTTATTATTTTAAACCCATTTCAAAGGTTTTCGGCTAGGTTGAGAGGAAGAGAATGGTGGGAGGAGTAAGGATTTACGAGATAGATAGATAGATAGAGAGAGAGAGAGAGAGAAGAAAGAAGAGGATATAATGCGAATTAAAAATTTACTGTGCAAGGGGTAATTCTGTCTTTATAGTTTATTTTATTTCAAATTTCGTATCACATCAGTAAAACTAACGGAATATTTAACGTTGAACAAATGGCTGAACCTTTTGAAAATCTCGAGGAGCGGAGAAGAGCTTTTTGAAAATCGAGGAACCTGAGATAAAATTTCAATATTCTACAAGAACGACATAAGATCTAACCCCTTTTTTCTAGTCATTATAACCTGCACTCATTGGATTCATTTAGTCCATTTCAACTCAGCAAGAATTATGGCACAAATGCAATAACGTGACATGATTATATGACTTTGTTTTGCTTCTTGGAAGAAATCTGACATTGCTCGAGTCAAATAAACAATCTGATTTTGCTTCTAAAATTAAAATTAAGAGAATTTAATTTCTGAGTCTTTTAAGTTTGCTCTAATTAGTAGGTTAGTCCTCATTTTTTTTTTGTGAAAGCAAGTTAGTCCTTCATGCATGTTTTTAACTGACGGAGTTAACGAAAATGCAACTTTACAAAACTACCTTCCCAAATTGTTTTTGGTGGGTTTGTTGTTTGCTTGGACAAATCAAAATTAATTTTCTCCAATTTTGATTTTTGGAAACCCATCAACGTCTTTCTAGGATGAAGAATCAGATTTTGCTTCTTATTTGTAACTTTTTGGTTTCTTTTCAATTTGCTTCTTGTTTTTTTTACTTTCTGATATTCGACTTTGATATGAATTGTGGTGTCCTGATAAATTTGGGAGAAGGCATTTCATTTGTTAATTATGTAGAAAAACTGTTAATTATGTGGAAACAGATGATTATGGCAACTGTTAGGAATCTGAAGATTCATGATCGGGGTTTCGATAGGTTTTGAATCTGGGCTTTTGGTGCATTCTTGCTGAATAGAGAAGAAGAACAAGTCTGGGTCTTCGTTCATGAACAGAGAAGAAGAACCAAGAGGAAGATGATGGGTTTAGAACATGAAAAATTGATTTGTCGATTTTGATAACAATTGTACCACTCCTGTAAACATTGCTTTTTATGTTCTTGGAAACCCATAAATTTTTATTTTTAATTGTAAGATTTCAATTAAGAAACTAAAATGGGAATCATGAACTCTTGCTTCTCAGAAAGATCAACATTGATTTCTGCTTTGAAATTTCAAGTAGAAGAAGAAAATGCAAATTAGTTTCTCATGACTGATAAAATAGAATAGGGGCATTTTTGTCTTCAAATTTAAATTTAAAGTCAACTAGGCGATACGTCAGCAATTACTAACGGATCAATGATAGACCACTAATAGAAAGACTTAAGTGTAACTCTGTTTTTCACCTCATAATAATTATGTGTTTGTAATATTTTAAAAACACGAGGACTGTCCTACTAATTAATGTAAATTTGAGGGAATCAGAAATTAGTTTTCCTTAAATTAATTGTAATTTGTCACAATCACAAGCTCCTCAACTCCTCCTTTACTCTTAACGAACCTTCTCCTTATTTTGTTGTTTAGTTCTCTTCTTCTTTTGCATCAAATATTTAAATTAATTGTATTTTTTTTTCAAGTGTTGAAGCAGAGAAATTTTGAATTGTAGAGAATGAAAGAGGTGAGAGACAGCTTCGGAAGAGGGGAAATTGCTACGGTTGCGTGTGGAAACCGGTGGTGGTTCTGGATTGGTAAAGGAGTCGTATATGTAAATTAGGGAAATGAGTTGTATATATGAATTTTACGTTGTTGTTTATGGGGGTATAGAGTTTTTGAGAGAGATGGAGTGAAATTGGTAGAATTTCATTCTCGAGTTCTTTATTTGACGAGTTACGGGGTTTCTTGTGTTATTGAATCGAATTACGTTATTGAATTGGCTAGATTCTTTATTTTTACAGACTTTCCATGTTGGGGTTCTTGTGGTTAATGATAAAGATGCAGTTTTGCAGTGGAAAGTATGACATATTGGAAGCTATCAATGTACACAAATGCTTACTAGGATTCCTCAACAGTTCCAGTCTTGTTTATGGAGTTGAATGCAAATTGATTTTACTTGTTTGGTGGTAATGCATAAGTTGTTATGTTTAGAAAAAACTTAGAAGAAAGGGAAAAGAAAGAAAAATTAAGGTTCATAACACTCATATTTGAATTAGGGGCAATTTTGTCTTTAAAAATATATTTGAAATGAATCATAAATTTACTAACAAATCAATAACGGACCACTAACAGAAGGACTAAAATGCAACACGGTTTTAAACATCAAGAATGTGTCTGTAACATTTTAAAAATACAAACACTAACCTACTAATTAGGGCAAATCTCAAGACTCAAAAATTAATTTCCCAAATTACAATCCTCGCTTAAAATCACCACCTTCGCCACCAAAACCTATCAACCCAAGTCGTTCCCACCACTCAAATCCGCCACCTCTTCCATCTACTCTAATCTTTCCAGTTGGTTGGAAAATCCAATTACTCTAATCTTTGAAGTTGGTTTGTTGGGTTAGAATAACAAAATTCGATTTCTCCAGTTGGTTGGTCAAATCGAATATATGCAAAATACAAAAGAAAAAAATACCCGTTTTCGCCCTTTTCTTTGGACCGGATATTTTACAAGGAGAATTTAAATCATGATGAGTGAAATTGTACAAATTATCAAAAAATGGCTTTTTCCACAAATTGTGAGGGATCTTAACATGATTTAAATTCACTCAGTAAATTATTTGGTTCTTCCCTCCTACCATTGGGTTGAATTATATGGGTTTTGATCCCGAACAAAAACGTGGGTACGTAAGCGTTTGAGATATCACCCCGAGTTCAAGTCCATTTTTCAAAAACCCCCAATGATCCTAATAAAATAAATAATTTATTTCAATAAAATTTTCAATAAAGAATTAATAACACATAATTAGAGGTATCGTTCTTTGAACGGCCGTTGTAGGGGTGAATTTGATTTCTTCCCTTTGCATAACTTAACTCCCTAACCCTTTTGAAGAGCATACTAGAATTTTATAAGTTTAGGTGACTAATCACACCTAAAAAATGATTGGTGGCGACTCCTGTCTTGAAACTTATTTGCTCGCTTTTTCACCCGTTTGATCTCCTTCGCCGCGCCGGCATCCATTCGCGACATAGGTAAACCAACGACAAAATCTATTGTGATTCTATCCATTCAGGTAACAAAGTTCCTACAAAAAACCAGAAGGTTTATGATGCTCAAGTTTCATCAATTGACAAGTAAAACATTTGCTGGCAAATTCTAAATTATCATGCTTCATTCAAGGCCATATTATTCATTTTCACCCATCCAGGATGAACTGAATAGCCAAAATTATGCGCTTCTCCCAAAATCTCATTTCTTTAATTTTCAAATTTTGAAACACAAATACTCTGACCAAACCATAACGTACTAGATTCATTCAAACCAAATCCCGGGGTCTTACCAGATTGCATTTTCTAAATCATATTTTCTATCTTAGAATTTATGCGTCGAGCCACACTAATTCTATCTATCAACACCGATCTGGCATCCACATGAGATCAATACTAAAATGAACATGTTGATCTAATAGTCTTTGCCACTCAGCAACAATTGATATTCTTTCCTCTGAAATGTAATATATTTCACGGTGATTAAAAATATATTTCAAACTCTTGTGTTCTATGTACATCTCACAAATTTCACAACACAGATAATGCCTAAAAAATGTTAAAGCAAACACAACAACATCCATCTCTAAATCATGTGTCCGGTAATTTTGTTCATGCTTATTTAATTATTAGGAGGCATAGGCAATCACCTTACCATTTTGCACCAATACACAACCTAAACCGATTCTTGATACATCACAGTGCATAAAATATCTGTCATATCCTGATGGCAATATCAATACTAGCGCAGTAGTCAGATATTCTTTTAATTTCTAAAAGCTCTACTTACATGAATCTAACCATTAGAAAAATTATGGATAAATCATTTGTAATAACCTGTCATTCCCAAGAAACTCCTAATCTCCGTAACTGACATTGATCGAAATCAATGAAGAAATGCCTTTCTTTAGATCAGCCATAATTCCATCTTTGGATACCATATGTCCAAGAAAAGTCGCGTTTTGCAACCAAAATCCACACTTACCATATAATTGATGTTCTCTCAGGGTTTGCAAAATAATTCTTAGATGCTCGGCATGTTCCATCTCACTACTAGAATATACTAGAATATCATCAATAAAAACAATAACAACTTATGATATTACAGGATGTGGCTTAGTAAATCACTAAATAAGGATGAAAAAGTGTCAACTATGCTTTCTTTTTTTTTTTTAAGAAACATAGTTATGAAATGTTAAAAATGTATTAACATCAATAATCAATGAAAATTTCATTAATGAAAACATGACATTACAAGATAATTTTGAGTCTTCAAGTTGTAATCTCTAATATGTGTAAGATGCAAATTTCTACAGTGCAATGCACATTATCTACATTGTATTGGCAATTAGAAATAGGAGTCTCTGTTGGAGAGCGTGAGAGGAAGGATATGAAAATGAATGAAGAGGGATGATGGGTAAGGGTTTGCGAAGGGATTTCTGATGATGTACTCCCACGAGGCAAAAGACAATGAATGGAATGGGAAGACAATTTTTAGAATAGTAGTTGAAGATCAGAGACGTGGGAGAGATGAACAACGTGAAAAACTGAAGGAGGGTAAGTTGCGTTTTCTATTTGGTTGGATCTGCATTTGGGTTGGTAGATGGATTAAAAGGTAGTTATTGGTGTTTCAAACTGAACCGATAAAAAAAAATTGCAAATCGAATTTTAGGTTGATTCTTCGTAAAAAGAATGGGTTGGTTCAATTCACATCAATTTTATTATGTGCTCCAACACATACAACATTATCTACAATCCACATTCAAATTGTTTATTTTAAAGGCCTATTTATTCTAGTCTAAGTCTGTCCACCAAGTTGGTGGGCAGACTATGCCATGAACCAAAAAGTTGAAAGAAACCAAATTAATCTACTAAGTTAGTTTTAAACAAACTAATCCACTAAATCAGTTTAAAAATTATTTTGTCCAATACTTGTGCACTTTTTGTACTCCCTTGTACACTTTACAAAATAAATTGATAACAAAAGTTATTAGTTAATAAAATTGACCTTCATTATTTTCTGTTGTATGCGTTTCATATGCACACTAAAAAAATGTTTTTCGAATTTTTAACAGAATTTCATTTTTGGTGGTGTACAACATTTGTCCACCATCTGTCCTCCCTCTAGATATAAATTAGGAGCAATTATATTGGCGTCCATGAGGTTTAATATAATTTATCATTGCATTCCTAAATTTTGAAAAGGTTGCTATTGTATCCTGCTCTTAAATACAGTCGGATAAAATTCAGTCAGAACTAACAAGACAACGTTTATTAAGACACTCTCTTTTGTCTTGTTAGTTTTAGCTGAATTTTGATTGAATTTTGGCCGACTGTATTTAAGAGTAGGGATGCAATAGCAGACTTTTCAAAATTTAGGAACGTAATAACATATTACATTAAACTTCAAGGGCGCCAATATAATTGCCCTTATAAATTATGAAAATCTCTTTTCTCATTCGTGAGAGTTTCACATTTTATTGAACATGCTGGTATTTTTACAACTATTTTCCTCTTACTGGCATTTTATGAATTGTTTCAACTGTGCTATGTAATGCCTTTTTGTCTTTGTTGTTGATATAAAGTTGTTTTGGATGTTGATGATACGGTCTCTTCATTAATTCAGATGCAACTAAATTGTCATTAGGGAATTTCTACTCTTTAATCTCTTCAAGAGGTTGATGAGTCTATTACATCAGCAATCCATTAACTCCTCACTCATTGTATTATCTCTCCCTAATGATTAATATCACGACCCAAGATCGAGCCATGACTGGCGTACGGGATGAACCTTTTATAGGAGTTTGACCCATCTCGTACAAACCTCAGAGAAACATAACTAAAACTAATTTATTTCAAATCACATTAAAACCATTTTCAAAGGTTGATAAATAAATATTCAAATTTGTTAAAACATAAGTTTTTCATAATAATGAAATATTTGATAAATAATAAATCATACTTAAATATCAAATAAGTTTACAGAACATAATCCCATAGTAATACCGATGTGGAGCAACTAACAAAAATAAATAACTGAACTCGAATAAAATGACACTGACTAAAACTTCAAAGTGTCTCACCAGATGTTGAATGCTGAGAATTCGCAAACAACAAAAATAACTTGTAAATAAGAATGCAGAAGACAGACAAAAAAGAAAAGGGTAAGAACACTAGTGAGGAAAAAACACTCTCGATCGCCTCATGCGTGCCTCACAAAGACCGTTTTAAAAACAATTTAAAAGTACTGCATGCAAATATAAGTATATATATATATATATATATATATATATACGGTCAATTCAGAATAGTAGTTTCGAAATTCATTTCGAAATCATTTACAACTAAAGCAAGCAACAGAAAAGCAAACATATCAAAAACTTGTTTTCAGATTATGCAGAAAAATTCCCATATTATCCAGAAATTTACGTTTTATGCAGAAACTTTCGTTTTAGCAAAACATGTTATGTAAAATCAGTTTTCAACTGAATACTAAACTGCGTTGACTAGATTAGTTCAAAATAAAATAGCAATCTTAAGAGTCCAAATGGTACCCGACTCAAAAGGGCTAACAGCCGACAGACTTAGGGGCTCAAAATAGTACTCCATCCACCTTAAAGGTTACTAAGCTGTATCAGACGAAACTGATCTAAGCAAATCCACGAGTATTGCAGTCCACGTGCTCCAACAAGATATACTTTGTCAAACTACTGAACAATATACTATGGAAAAACAAGCAATAATACAAGCTTACCCAAAATGTTATGCCAACAGAATCATCTCACCAAACAAATCTAACATGGGACCACAGTCAAATCATATGTGGACTCTGCCACTAATAAAAATATATGAACTCCGCCACTAGTAATGTCTCATATGTGGACTCCGTCACGAGACAATCTTACACGTGTGTTAGCTAGACACACGGGTCATCACCTACCCTGATGACTGAGTGTTACCACCTACCCTAATAATTGAGTCTTCACTATAGTATACCAAATGTTACGCTTAACCCCATAACATAGGTGTCTCAAGTCAGAATAGTTAAATAAATTTTATGCCAAAAATTTAAATGCAGAATTTAAACAGATAACAATGGAAACATCACTGACATATCACACAAAAACTGATTTGCAGAAACTAAAAAACAGATTTCAAAGAATATAAATATTTTCTAAATATTTATATAAGCAGATACATACATGTTCTAAAAAAAAGCCAAATCCAATAGTCAAAACAAATCTTGTTTTCCAAGAAATACAAATTCAGAAAATATTCCTTGTAGGAACATTTCATTATTATTGATCAAAATACTTAGATAAGTCAAAAACGTTGGTTTCGAAATACAAACCATTTCAAAACATCCGAAAATATCCAACAGGAATCCATAGCAAAGGTTTTCACGTAATTCAAGTTTTAGAATTTCGTATCCTTTATTAATTCCAGATTACATGTCAATGTCCAAACACGTAAAAATAATATAATTTAGAAGACATAATCTATGTGTCTAAAGATGTCATTTCACTCACTTGGACATTGAGCAAATAATCTAGATCGTGGTCCACCGGTGAATGACTGATCTCCTCAGAAACCAAGCAAAACTGGAATAGACATATCAAAGACAAAATCAAATATGATGCTGTGGCTGTACCGAAATACGTGCATATACATATGCAGACTCAAACGTTTGAACAAACCCCAAAAACTCTTTTTGGACTAAAATCTAACAAAATAAATCAAATATTACACCTCGGTGTAAAATTACACTTTGGTTTCCGAACTTTGAAAAATTACGAACTAGTTCTCAAAATATTTCAAATTCATAAAATAATCCTTAACACCACAAAGCATATAATCCTCAAAATTCTCAAAGTAGACAAATTAGCCCTCCAAATAATTCAAATTCCATTCTAGTCCCCAACTGTCAAATTTCATTTTTGCTCCTCCAAAGACAAATTACTCGAGTAGTCCCTAAATCCGTTCCGCTCGATTTCGACCATTTCCAACTGTACCAATCATTTTTATTTATGATATTCATTCATTAATTTCACTAAATAATCGGAGCCATCATTGTTCTTCCAACCATAAACCCATTTAATTCAAAACCAATTAAATCTCTTCAATCTCCAAAATCAAACACAAACCCATACATTTTTACACTCAACCCAACGTAAGCCATCAAAATCCATCACTAATTCCATCAAAATCAACTTTAAAATCGAATCGTTCATCTTGAAAATTCGGATTCAAATTAACCCTAATAGAAAACACCACATTTAATCCAATCCAAACAAAACCCAAACTCAAATCATACATTACTAACTTTTATCTATCATAACCCATTATTCTTTTACACCAATTCCACCAAAATCAACACATATCTGCCCCACACCACAAAATCGTCATCCACCAACCCAAACAAAATACCCATTTGTTCTTCCATGAAACATGAAAAAA
>CAODLS010185140.1:0-19949 GCA_948243855.1 Flueggea neowawraea | reverse complement strand
GAGAGAGAGGCTGACGTATATTAGGAATTCTTACGGTCCAATTGCATGAACAAGTGATTTAGTGACGAAGTCAGGTTTCACATAGGTAAGTTCTAGGGGGATTCATCATCTGGATGCCAGGTTCATCTTGATTGTTTAGTTTTATTCTCTTCGTGTTGTCTTTTAGTGTGTTGTTGTGTCTTTATTTTATTTCGCGTTTAATTACATACCCATTTAATTCGTAGGCTAGATAATAGAAAAACGGTGATTACTAGTACTCTTAGTCTCTGTGGGATACGACATTTGGTACTCAAGGGTCCACTTGCTATAGACGATAGGTGCATTTGCCTTAGTCTTTAGGTGTAAGCCTTTGACCACACCAAGCTCGGTTAATAGATAAACCCTCATATTTAGACATATTATTCATGGATGCCATTTGGATCTTTTCTCTTAGGATATTAAGCCAAATTCAAGGGAACTAGCTCTGATACCAATTGTTGGCCCAAAATGGCAATCTAAGAGGGGGGTGAATTGGATTTTTGACTTTTAAAACTTGTTAAAAATATTTTTGCAATTATCAAAATATTCAAAATAAGCAAAAGTAAAGTAAGAACAATTTATCCAATTCATACGAACAATAAATATAAAGAGAGAAATGATAGAGAAATCAAAGCCAATATTTATCGTGGTTCAGCCCTATTAGCCTACGTTCACTCCTCAAGCTTCCGATTGAGATTTTGAATACACTATATCTCTTGCTTCAAAGGGTGCAAGATTAAACCTCTACAAACTATAGCTTCAATGGGTGCAAGATTAGACCTTTACAACCTCTTACTTCAATGGGTGCAAGATTAAACATCTACCAATACAACTCTTGTTTTCTAGACAAATAAGAAAACTATTCCTCTCTCAAATAAAAAGATATTCTCAATAAGGAAGAACGAAATTAATAATGAATACTCTCAAGCAACAATGAATTTGTAAGTGTAAAACCCTTTTGAGAATTGTATGAATGATTTACAAGTTTGAGTAAGAGAAAGCTTGATGTTGTTGTAAGATGTTTGCAAGTGATGAACAACTACTTCTCTGATGTGTCTTGAGGCTACTTATAGATTTTCAAGTCGATATGGCCATTGGAGAATTGAATGTAGCCATTGTGAGATAGAGCAGCCCTTCATTTAATACTCTAACATAACCTTTAACTCGAGTTATCTTTTCCTCTTACTGGAGTTATTGTTTGTAGAAGATGACCTCTAAAATGTGTAACTCGAGTTATTTTTTATGCTTACTCGAGTTATCCATTTTTTTGACCGTTGGAACATCGACATTTGATCATTAGTTGTGTCAGGCTTTGTCTTCAAGCTGTAACTCGAGTTATACAAGTGTTTTACTTGAGTTAAAGTTTCTCTAGACTATTTAACTCTAGTTATCCATATTTTAACTCGGGTTATCCTTCATTTAACTCGTGTTAGCCTTTATTTAACTCGAGTTGTATGACATTTTAACAACTCTATTTATGAATGTTCTTACTCGAGTTGTGACACTTGATCCGCAACTTCTGGGCATCTTTCTTACTCGAGTTGTTGATTCTTTTACTTGAGTTATATTGCAACGTTAGTGACAAATTGATTAAGAATCAAAACCCAATTTTGTTCATCATCAAAACATAAAGGGATATAAATGTTACCCACCATTGGTTCAACAAACACACTAGGAGTTCTTTTAAGCCAAAGAAAGAGATTTCCACATCAAGAGTCTTAGAACTTGTGCATATAGATTTAATGAGTATGTGTAGACATGTGAGTTTAAGTCGAAAATTGTTTACTCTTGTAGTTGTAGATGATTTTTCTCGATTCACTTGGATTAAATTTCTTGCAAATAAAAGTGATGCCTTTAATAAGTTTATTAAGTGGTGTAGATTGGTCCAACATGAGAAGAACAAGTCCATCATAGTCATTCGAACCGATCATGGAGGAGAATTTGAATGCAAACCATTGAAGATCTATGTGAGAAATATGACATTGAACACATTTTTTCGGCACCAAGAACACCATAACAAAATGGTGTAGTGGAAAAAAAGAATTGAACATTGGTGGAGATGTGTAGGACAATGTTGAGTGAGTATGATCTCCCCAAATACTTTTGGGTCGAAGCAATGAATACTTCATGCTACATCATCAATAGAGTGCATTTAAGAAGAAACCAATTGAAGACCCCTTACGAGATATGGAAAGGTAAGAAGCCAAACATTTCTTACTTTCATCCTTTTGGTTACAAGGTCTTTATTTTGAATAGTGGGAAGGATAACCTAGGTAAATTTAATGCAAAATCTGATGTAGGCATTTTCTTAGGCTATTCTACTAATACTAGGGCTTATAGGGTTTATAACACTATAACTAATATAGTAGAAGAGTCTGTTCGTATTAAATTTGATGATATGATCTCACTCCCGAGGAATGTAGTTGTTGATGATAATGTAGGTGGACTTGAGAAGAAAGAGGATCAAGCATTTCAAAGGACATTTGAGGGGCTAAATATGAATGAGGAACCCATCAACAATGGTGAAGAAGAAAGAAGAATTGAAGAAGAGAAAATCTCACTTCCTAAGGATTGGGCAAATGTGATCATCCAAAGGATTTGGTTATTGGAAAAATAGAAGATGGAGTGAAGACAATGAGAGCCTTGAATGAGTATCAAAGCAACTTTGCATACATCTCAATTGTATAACCAAAAAGTAGCAAAGAAGTACTTGAATATGAATGTTGGACTCAAGCTATGCAACTAGAGGTTAATGAATTCAAAAGGAAAAATGTGTGGGAATTGGTTCCTTTACCAAAAGGCAAAACAACAATTGGAACCAAATGGGTACACAAAATCAAGTATGATAAGAATGGTAAATCTGTGAAGAACAAGTCAATACTAGTTGCTCAATGGTTTAATCAAGAAGAAGGATTTGACTATGAGGAGACTTTTGCACTGGTTTTTGAAGACCATAAGCCTCTCGATTATGTGTTCAAACTCAACAAAGTATTATATGGATTGAAGCAAACACCTAGGACATGGTATGAAAGGTTAAGTATGTTCCTCATCCAAAATGACTATAAAAGGGGCCATGTAGATAACACTCTTTTCATTAAAAAGAATAATGATGATATATTAATTTGCCAAATTTATGTTGATGATATAGTTTTTGGTGCCACTAACCCTTCTATGTATAAAGAGTTTTGTGATGTTATGAAGGGAGAGTTCGAAATGAGTATGAAGGGAGAACTTACCTATTTTCTCGGACTTCAAATCAAGCAACTTGAAGAGGGTATTTTTATTCATCAAACCAAGTACACCAAAGACTTGTTGAAGAAATTCAAGATGGATGGAATCAATGAGATGTCTACACCAATGTCATCCACCTTGAAACTACATAAGGATGAGGACAGGAAACCTGTTGATCAATGACTTTATAGAGGTATGAGCGGATCCTTACTTTATTTAACTGCTTCTAAACCTAATATTATGTTTGCTACATGCTTATGTGCTCATTTTCAATCAAACCCAAAAGAATCTCATTTGATTGCTTGCAAAAGAATTTTTTGATATTTAATTGGAACTATTGGTTTTGGTTTATGGTATCCTTCATCTCTTGATTTCAATTTGATTGCATATAGTGATGCGGATTATGGTGGGTGTAAGTTAGATAGAAAGAGTACTAATGGTACATGTCATTTTCTAAGCTCTTGTTTAATTTCTTAGGCTAGCAAGAAACAAATTAGCGTTGCAACATCCACAACTGAATCTGAATATGTAGTTGTTGGAAGTTCTTGTGCCCAATTTTTATGGATTGAAAACTAATTTCTTGACTATGGTATTTTTCTTAAAAATGTTTCTATCTT
This sequence comes from Flueggea neowawraea, assembly GCA_948243855.1. Taxonomy (NCBI): domain Eukaryota; kingdom Viridiplantae; phylum Streptophyta; class Magnoliopsida; order Malpighiales; family Phyllanthaceae; genus Flueggea; species Flueggea neowawraea. Next base: position 16,083 of record CAODLS010185140.1, on the reverse strand, counting down.
TTATGACAATATTAGTGCCATTAACTTGAGCAAAAATCTCAATTGGCGTAGTAGAACAAATCATATATATATAACACATTATTTTCTACGTGATCATGTGCAAAAAGGTGATATATGTTTGAAGTTTGTTAGGATGAATGATCCATTAGCTGATATTTTTACAAAACCTTTGTGTGAAGAAAGTTTTAATTCTATTCGTCTTCATTTGGGTATGTGTGATGCCAATAATCTTTGGTAGTTTTGTTGCAATTGGTTGTGTATCATTTTGTTGTATTCATTTGCATTCACATACAACAAAAGATCCAATTTGGTGAATGAGGCTCAAAAGTGATCATGGTTTGTGGTTGGAGGTGGAAAGAATATGCATTTCTAGGCTTCAAGAGGTTTCCTACTCGAGCAATAGACGAATTACGCGAGTAACACTGCTTGCTTTGGAATTTTTGGGTTTCTAGCACTTTTCACTTGAGTAAAAATTATTTTCACTCGAGTGGACAAGGTTTTTTGGAGTTACTGTAGCACTCGAGTACAAAGTGACTCGAGTAAGAAATGGTCTTACTCGAGTAAATTGTGGCAACAGACGGGATTCTGGATGGATACTTACTCGAGTAGAACTGAAACTTACGCAAGTGAAAATGGTTTTTCACTTGAGTAATAAATGGACTTACTCGAGCAACGAATTGCGACAGATGGGCTTCTAGATGGACATTTAGTCGAGCAGAAATTAAAGTTGGGCGAGTGACAATGAATTTTACTCAAGTAACTGATGGAGTTACTCGAGTAACGGTGCTTCATGTGAGCTTTTAAATCTCCTTTTTTGACCCTTTTCTCTCAGCCTTCTCTTTTTAGCCGTTGCCCCTCTATTTCTTTTCTCCCAAAATTTCCAAACCCACTCGAGTAAATCGTTCAAACCATACAACATCCATCCACCCTACCTCAATTCCTCACTCATTAAAACTCATTTCACTATAAAATCACCTCCTAAACACCCAAAAATCACCAAAAATCAATTCTACCAGTTTTGAAACCTTAGAACTTCCCCTTTTGATTTCTGCCATAAAATGTCTCAACAACCTAAGAAACGCACCAAACAAATAGCAAAGAGTGATTCTCCACCTTCCCCTCGTCTCCAACTGACCAAATCCACAGCGAAAAAGAAACAGGCCCCCTTCTCTTCACAACCTCCCTCTGCCTCCATTCCAAGTGATGACGAGCCTCTTCTGCATCATCGATTAGCCTCTTTGAGGGCCCAAGATGTCTATAATAAGGTACTTAAGAAAGAACACCTTGTGCCTTCCATGATTTTTGATTATGCTAGCCTAAGAATTGTAGGCTATGACTTGGAGGTTGTGTTTCGGCGCTATGGTGTAAATGAATTGTTGCGGTATAATGATGTTATCTATGAAGACTTAGTTAGATAATTCTATGCTAACTTGGATGTAGTAAAAAAATCAGTCTAAGAGGGCATTGTTTTGAGATCTCGGGTTGCTGGCAAGACTGCGATGGTGTCGAAAAGGTGCCAGTGTGAGTGGTTTTCAATCCCTCCAAGAGGTATTCAACCAACTGGCAAAGGTCATGACATTGAAAAAGGGAATGACGAAAGTGATAGTGAAGCCACCGAGGATGAGGAGATAGAACAATAGGAGAAGTATACATTGGCCAAAGGAAAGGAGCTCCTTCGCTCCGTTGTTGTGGTGGAAGTGGGTAAGTTTGTTAGAATGAAAGCCACCGACTTACCAGGTAACTTGATAATGATGCCATATGCCATAAATCGAAGCATTGTTCCCAAGAAGGATACTAAGAACTATGTGAACAAAACGGATATAGAAATCTTGTGGTACTTGGTCAAAGAGATTCAAGTGAATTATGCCTACTTGATTCTGCGTTGGATGAAGAGAAAGTGGAAGCTCCTCCACAAAACCCTACCACACTCACCAAAAGAAGGAAAGGATGCCTTATGGGGTTTTGATCACCAAGATCCTTAGAATGCATAATGTTCCACTTTTGGGTCTCAACTACATCACTGCTTCTCACAATTGGAAGTTCACCAATGTGAATCTTGCTAACATGAAGATGATCCATACAAGGACTAGAGGATGGATCTATGGCCCACATGTGAGGCGTGACGTTGATCTCTTGGTTGATCCCACTGTGCGCATCCCGCCTCCTATTGATCAGACTCAACCAAGCTCAATGAGTGGAAGACGACCTCGTACCTCCAATGCTCAAGCCACGAATACTATTCAAGTGAGTGCATGGGAATTTCAAGCCCTCCAAGATCAAGTGTCTTCTTTGGGATCCAAGGTTAGTGCTATGAAGAAGGTATTGGGGACAGTTTTGAACTTGGTGTATGAAATTTGGGACAAGATTAGTTGTTCTTCCCTATCTGCCACTTCCACTCATGCTCCATGATCTCCCCATCTTTTGTCGTCGCTCACCTATGGATCAACATTTTCACTTGCATCATTTGTATCTTTTTCTTATATGTGTCTTTGCTTTCTTCTATTTCACTTGGTTATGTAGCTTTATTCATACTTGGATATGTATTTTGGGCATATCTCTTTCAGTTTATGCTCATATCTTTGATATATGTATTTTGGATATATGTCTTTGCTCTCTTATGTGTTTTTTTTTTATCTATGTTCATATCTTGGAATGAATATATTGGGTTATTGTTGTTTGAATGAATCCTTACTCTATGCATTTGCTTTTTGATTGTGACAAAAAGGGGGAGACGAATTGGAAAAGTTATAAGCATGGTTTTGGTATGGCTTTTTTGGACTAACAACTGTGACAAGGATGTTTATGCCTTGATCAATGTTTATGTTTTCTTTTAAGTTATGCATATTCTTAGGGGGAGCTTAAAATATGTTTCTCAATGTTTTAGCATCATAAAAAATGGGGAGATTGCTAAACCAAGGATGGTTCACATTTAAATCCTCCTATGTTTTAATGATGCACAAAAGTTGGAAAACAATATCTCTTAAAGGCATATTGAATGAGGCTTCCAAAAGACAAAAGTGTTGGAAGCAGAGCAGACTCACTCGAGTAAGTTAGAAAGTCACTTGAGTGAGAGTGGTGCCCAGAAGAAAGTGAGTTTCCAAAGTTACTCGAGTGAAGTCATAAATTACTCGAGCAAAAGCTGAGTTACTTGAGTAGGAAATAATATCACTCGAGCAAGAACAACGCCCAGAGAGTGGTTGGTTGGACAAGTTACTCGAGTGAACGGGATCAAAAAATAAATAAAGCACCTAGGGGAGACAAGTTACTCGAGTGGATCAACTTCTTACTCGAGTAAGCACGCCATTGAGAAAAATGGAAGCGAAGAAAATGCAAAGTTACTCGAGTGGAATAAAATATCACTCGAGTGGACATGATTTTGATCTAAGCAAAACACAAGTCAATCAAGTCTGAAATGGAAAGAAATCAAGTGCAACAGTCATAAAAAGGTCAATCACTCAAGTCGAAAACAATGTTACTCGAGTAAGTTAGACCAGAAATACAACATTAATGCTTTGCATTGGAGTTACTCAAGTGGACCATAGAGTTACTCGAGTGAACACTAAAATGGAAACAAAATCGAGATTGATTTTACACTTCAACGGGCAAGAATCAAGCCACAACAACTAGCAAAAGGTATAAATACACTTCCAGAACATTTGAGTGGTACACACAACACATCTTTGATCCATTGCAACCCTAATTGAGGTCTTGTTCATTGTTCTTGAGATACAAGTGTTCTTGAACTTATTTTATATTTTTTAGTAACTTGTATCTCTGTTCTAATTTTTTTGGTGAGTGATTAGTTTATTCATTCCATAGAGATTGTGAGTTTGGGATAAATGGTAGATCCTAGGTTGGTTCATTCTTGAACCTTAATCAAGAATTGTAAAATTCTCACTTAGCTTGAAAGTGAAAGTTGTAACAATTGATTGAAGTTAGTGGAAATCCTAAGTGGTGATACTTAGGTAGTGGACGTAAGCAAAGTTAGGTTGAACCACTCTAAAATTCTTTGTTTCCTTTACTGTTTTACTCTATTTGGGTGTCACAACTCGAAAAAAGATTCAAAGCCAAAACACCACACTATTAAATCCCCTTCTAGTGTGGTTATGGCTCTTTTAAGGAAGAGTTTCAGAGTTTTCAAATGAATTTAAGGAATTTAAGTCTTTCATTGTTGGTGAGATTGAGAGTTTATGGGTAACGTTTCATTATAGATTGGATCTTTCCGATGCAGTTGTTGGTGACTTGAAGTATAAGCCTCTTAAGCTTGAAACAACATAGGCTCTTATGTTTGTGGATGCTGCTAGAATTAAGGCTGAGGTAATACTCTCTATTAGTTTTTTATGTTTTGATATCCCCTGTGTGGAGACCTGTAAAGACTGGTGGAGACCTGTGCCAATCTTTTTCTGAATAATGCATGGAGACCCGTGGAGACCTTTGCTTTTATATTAGTTGTTAACCTTCTGCTTTATTCTTTTTATTTTCTTTCAGGCTGTGAGTGCATCAACGAAAAATCCTCAGCGCTTCAATTTGCAAGAGTATTTGGGTTCAGATTTCAATGTTGAGGATTTCTTCAACGATTCAGATGAATCGGTGCATTTTTCACCTTCAAATGACCCAGAGGATAAGGTGAAGGAGTTCGTATAACAGTCTCCAAAACGCCCAAATAGGGTAAAAAAACCATCATATGTGTTGAAGTCTCCTTTCGTTCACAAGTTCGGTAGTGTGGGGAAATTTGTTTCTTCTGTCAATAGTAAGATAACATTTAGAGGAGGATACCCTTTGGATGAGAAATATGATCAATCCTTATCAGTATATTACACTAAGTTGTTGGAGTTAAACCATTTCTTGGAAGCTGAGAAAGTCAATCCAAAGGGAGAAGATGATACAAATGAGGATGATAAGCCTTTAGAGAAGGCAAATGAGTGTCCAGAGAATGGAGATGAGTCTTTAAAGAAGGTTGTTCGAGAGGATAAAATTTACACTGCTGCTAATAAACTTGACCCCCTCCCCAATTTGTTTTTGGTGATGAAAAAATAAGCAGTAGGCAGTGGTTTTATGATCTGGAAGTGGGGGGTCGATATTTGGAGTCATCAGTACGTATTGTTCATATTGTGTACACTTTTAACATTTTTCCTAGACCTTTGGTATGCAGTCAGTAGCTGATTATTATTACTTGTTTGTCATACAGCACATCAATGTTGTCATGTACTATATTAAAAAAAACATAAGTATGGAGAAAACCTGCGGAATTTCACGACAACTGATTTTTTTTTATATCTACTTAAAGCAGTTTTACAATATGTTTATGAGTCTTAGATGTAAAGCGCACACTAGATGCCTTCATTTAGAAAACATTGTTGGTTACTACATACAAGGTAGGGTGTTGGCATGTTGCAGACCTTGGTATGAACTTGATGATGTTTTAATGTCGACTAACATAGGCGGTGACCATTAGGTGATGCTCCTGCTTTCATTCTCCCAAAGAAAAATCTGTATTTATGATTCGATACAAGATAAGGGTGCCCACGAAAAAAAATTTCTCAAACATCTAAAGTGTTACACTGTTCTTCTTCCTTATTTTCTACATATGGTAGGTGTGTGGCGTCTTAAAAAAATACAAAGGCAAACTTGTCACATTAAAGCCAACATCACCTTTACAGATTGGATTTGTTTTGCGACTACCCCAATAAACATACAGGTAAATTATATGTAAAAACTTGGTATTACGTTGTTTTATGCATCTATTTTGTTTGTGTTTTTAGATATGAAATTGTAATTCTCATTGTTCCGTCATTTTTTCAGTGATTGTGGTGCTTATGCATTGGCTTCTATTTCACTGAGGATGGAATGCTCTCTTAACCTTACTTCAAGTAGACATGTGTGTTAATCATGAAACTTCCTCACTTTGAATGCATTTGTGTTAGAGACTGATGATGCTTTTGAATGTCCAGGTGCAGCTTTTGTCAGTGCATCTCATAAAATGGTTTTGTTGCAAGCTTTGAACACTTTGTAGTGGAAGTGATTCACCAAAGCATAGTGGCTAAAAGCATTTTTAACAAACTATTTGTTGTTGAAGATGTATGCCTCTCTTATTCTGTGTGTACTTTTGTATTCATCATCATCATCAACACTGTTAGTCTCACTGTCTTCGTCACTTTCTGAGTGTATGTTTTCAACACCATCTTTTGCAATGTTGGCTGTGATTTGTAGCATTTTCGGAAGGCAAGACAAGTTGTTTTCCACAAATGTGTCTATTGTTGTTGCTATGTTTGTATCTATTTCCATTAAGTACTCTAAAGGTATCAAATCCCAACATGTGTCATCTTGGTTGTTTTCAGCTATTGTGAGGTACACATCTTTGTTGTTTTGAACTATTGTGAGGCACAGAGGATATTTCATCACATTTGCTTCTTGTCTTTTGAGCTTTATATAGAATGACAAGTTAAGGTCATTTTTTATGTGTAATGGTGGGTACTCTTCTTGAATCTTGTACATAATGTTGAGTTTTGTGCGGATGCCTCCTAAATCTAGGTTATCTGAAATAACTTTTCATAATTCTTCAAAGTTAGTTGTGTAAGGCAGAAGTATTCCAATCACTTGGTAGTCCTTGAAATTTTCATTTTCATCCCAAATCCCACTGTGTTGTAGTATTATTTATGTGATTTTCATTTATTCCTATCAGTTATTCATAAAAAGTTAATAAACATAAGCAACGGCAAGAAATTAATAAATTATGTAGGCATTATGAAGACCAATGGAGACCCCTTAGAGACTCCCAGTGAAGCCTTTAGAAGACATCTGGAGACCTCCAGTAGAGACCTTTGGAGACCTCTAATGAAGCCTTCATAAGACCTCTAGATACTCTAGGAGACCCTTAGAGACCTCTACTGGAGACATTCAGAAGACCTCTATAGACCTTAAGTGGAGACCCCTGTAAACCTCTATTAGAGACATTCAGAAAACCTCTAAAGACCTTCAGTGGTGACCCTTAGAGACCCTCCAGTGAAGGCCTTCAGAAGACCTATGGAGACTCAATCATATATTTACTAAAGACTTAAGAAGATATGTTACCACCAGAAATATCAGGTTCGATTTAGTTTCGTTTGTTTTTATACGATTGTATACCTTTGAACACCTAAATTCGTTTGATTATGCAATCGCATGAGCAATGTATCAATGTCAAAGCAGTCTAACAATGTCAATGTGTTTGATAGATGTTGAGTTTGAGTTTTAACATGTTTCTTGTGTTTTTTTGGCAATGTTGCAGGCGCTTCTTCGATTTAACGTCAGCTGAAGTTTTGTTGTTGATCAACACAGAGGATGAGATGAGATCTACTGCATTTGAAGTTGTAGAATGATTGTATTTGAAGTTTTAGGAAGTATAGTGATCGCGATTTGATATCGCCAATTCCTTGTTGATCCAAACAGATTTCAAATTTCAGGAAACAATTCAGATTGCGATTTGATATCACAGATTTTGTTCGAGATTGTAGGAGTTTTTTTAGATGGTATTGTTTGATTTAAATTTGATTTAGTGTTGTTTTAGGAGCGCTTTCAACTAATTTATAGATTTGACATTTTTAAAATTTGGCCTCCGCGTGTTTCCAATTATGAAAATCTGTTTGACAGCTTCTATTTTTGAATTTTTGTATTTTTAATTAAAATAAATATGTGATTTTCCCCTTCATTTATTTTCTATGGGCTTCAACTAGAATTCAACCTTATTCAATGTTTGGCTCGAGCCATGACTCAACCTAACCCTATGGAGTTGAGCCAAAAAAAAAATTTGTAAACAAATTCTATCTAGAAGTTAAGGGTTGTTTCATTAAGAAAAAAAATTATTGTTTTCTAGAAAATTAAAAAATCAAAATGAAAAAAATGAAAAGTGTGTTAAATTTTTTTTTTGATTAGTAAACATATTTTTCTAAATGTTTTCAATTTTCAAAAAATAAAAACAAAACATAAAATGAAAAATAGAAAACTATTTTCTCAACTAAACGTAGCCTAAATTTTTCAGATATTTTTAAACTATATTCCCCAACAAGAGGTACCCAAACAACAACCAATTAGGAAGGCAACCAGATAAGTATTCCAGATAATCTCAAACTTGCTAGCTAAATCAACACCATCAATTAGAGTAGGCAAAATATTGGCTCTAGCCTCATTTAATCTCCTTTCATTACCAACAACTTGTTGGTCCTGTGGCTAACATGGTGACCCTGACTGGAAAACTTGTAGTTAAGGATTTAAATCCTAAAACAACACTCATTGAAAGAAAAGAAACCATTTCTAGCCACTCTTTGTAAAGGAACAAAAAATCTCTCCTTTCATCGCAACCATCAGTCACAATTCTAGAAAAATTGAAGATTGCGTCCTCCACATCAATCACAATTATAGAATATTCACTAGGCATTCCATCTAAATTTCAACAGATGCATGCTGGAGTTTCTCCAATCGATATATCTTGGTTGATACAAGATGACAACGATACCAGCAGCAGCAGTCTTTGTATTTCGATTTTCGAAAACACATGATTAGTCACATAATGTTACATTTCAGCTTTTTTTTTTACTTGAAGACCCAAAAAAAAAGCTTTTTTTTTTTACTTTATATGAATATGCTATAAAAACAGGAGATTTCTTGTACTGTTAAGCTGACTGGATGCACCAGATCTGGAATTGATTCGTACTCTGAGCAAACGTAGGTCCATTTAACTTTGATGTGACTACGGCAAGGGCAAAATCCAAGAATGCAATAAATTTTGCATAGGTCAGCATCATTGTGAAACATGAAAATCCAGTAGTTGAATTTTAAGAATGGTTGATGTATATGTTTTGTTCTGTTATCCTTTGAATAGATGTTATATGTCCAACTGACGAACTTCCGCAGTTCAACAGGTAAGGGCTAGCTGATACCAATATTTGAGTTGGCTAGTAACTGAGGAAGCAATAGTACCAATAAGGCTGTACGATTTGTAAAAGTGGCTCTCAATAATGGAATAGTAAACCATTTCAACGAAAGATTTTTTATTCAAAGTTAATGGAATAGTAAATAGTTTGTCGATCAAGATTAGTAATGTTTTAATTTTTAAATACTACTAATATAATTAATCAATTAATTTGTTTGGTTGACGATGGTCGAAGGAATTTCTTCACAATTTTCTAGACTAGGCGTGGCTAAGTGATACCTGTAAACACTAAACCTTGGCTAACACTGAGGGTCAATATCTGTTTATTTTTGTAACAACAAGGTTAGTTTTGAGACAAGTTACGTTAGAATAGAAAGTATACATATAAAACAATATAACTCTTCTTTCAATTTATTTACAAAATGAGTAGCATTTATAAAAATGACTTGTTATGCAAACAAAACCACAAGTTATCATAACAATTCAGAGCATATGCAATCAATGGCAATGAAGGTAGAGACCATTTCCAGTGAAAACATTAAGCCGTCTTCTCCCACACCAGACCATCTCAAAAACTTCAAAATGAGTCTCCTAGATGAGTTGGCACCATCATTTTATGTCCCAATTATCCTGTTATACTCATCTGATGAATTCGGATTCAATAAAATCGTTGACAGCACTTCGATTTCAGTGAAGTTGAAGGAATCGTTGGCGAAAACAATTGCTCTTTTCTACCCTTTGTGTGGAAAACTGAAAGGAAACCTGTCTTTGGAATGTTCTGAGGACGGTGCTCTGTATGTAGAGACTAAACTCAACCTGTCTGTCTCAGAAATCCTGAAGAACCCAGAAACAGAATCCCTCTATAAACTCCTTCCATTCGATATGGAAGGACTAATCACAGCTGTTCAGTTGAATATTTTCAGTTGAGGTGGCGTAGGAATCGGCCTGTGTATGTCACATAAGATTGCGGATGTTAGCACCATGTCAGTATTTCTCAGTGCGTGGGCTGCATCCGCGAATGGACTTTATCAAGCACAAGCTCCATGGCTGGATGCAGCCACAATCTTCCCACCGAAAGGCACAGAATTGATTGAGTCATTCGACATTGTAAGACAGAAAGATATTGTCACGAAAAGATTCAAATTTAGTAGCACGAATTTGAGCAAGCTGAAAGCTGAAGTCAGAAATGGTGGCAACACTTCTCGCATCCTAGCAGTGACAGCTTTAATTTGGAAATCAGCATTGGTCGCATATAAAATCAATTCAGGCAAGAAAATTTTACCACCATCAACGCAACACATGCCGTGAACATCAGGGGGAAGATGGACCCGCCGTTACCGGAGAATGCAATCGGTAATATACTGAGAGCAGCGTTTGCAAAATATATGGAACCAAAAGGTGATGTTAAGTTGGATGAGCTAGTGGGGTTATTCAAGAAAAGTATACAAAACATTGATGATGATTGTATGAATCATAAACTGATTTGGTGAAAATTTGGGTTTTAAGCTTGTCGAACCTCTAAAGGAAGTTAGAGAACACTTGGAGTCAGGATCACATCAAGTGTACGTGTTTAGTAGTTGGACAAGGTTTCCTCTTTATCAGCTTGATTTTGGATGGAGAAGGCCTATAAGGGTGTTTACATTGACATTAACTGTTAAGAACTATATTGTTTTGATGAGCACAGAAAATGGGGATGGGATTGAGGCTTGGGTGAGCTTGACTGAAGAAGACATGAAGGAATTTGAAAAAAATGAGGAGCTGCTTCAATTCGTTTCAACTTAAGTACTACTGCTTTAATTATTATTAGTATTGAGTCTATTTGTGGTTAATGTCCTTTTGATAGATTTTGCATGATGTCAATTTCTTACTAATAGTTTGTAGCTCATCAATAATGGAGTCATTTTTAGCACCAACGGAGGGTCGAGATTTCGATTCCCATAAAATGACTTATCAAAGGAAATTATCAATTTATTGATCTCTTGTGCACATTAATGTATCTGCGTTTCTAAGTTTCAATTGATGTCTGTCATCGAATTTATTATCAACAATAAAATATATTCATCGAATTTAACATGACGAATAATGTCGACTCGATTGGATTTGACGTCAAGACATCTATATATATCCACAATGAGAGGGAGAGAGACCAAGGTGTTTGAGGAGAGACTAATTGGGATAGAATTTGTGTTGTAAGGACGGAAAAAAGGGTAAACAGTCCATCCGAAGACTCGAAGGGACGAGATGGAAGGAAAATTCTTTCCCGAATAACTTAAAGTACAGAGACAAATTTTGGAGAAATAGAATAGGGAGCTGATTGATGAGAGAGATGGCAGTGTTCAAGGCATCAGACGATAATGGAAGGGAAATGGAGCATGGACGAGTAAGGCAAAGCGTAGTGTCAACAAGATGATATATTATGCATTCGGAGAGGCCAATTTTTTCACACCATTTATATATATGGGCAAGCAATACCATAAACAATCCCAATATGCCACAAACCATATAAGTATTTAATTGGTTTTTCCATACTGAAAAAAAGATTTTATCCATCCAACTCCTAAATATAGACAACCTCTTTTAAATGGATCTAACTCCACTCCAAAAAGCACCTTTGAAGATTTTCCTCTTGATTTTAAACCCATAAAACCAATCTCACTACGCGATGTGGGATATTCAACAACATCATCAACCAATCATGTGAAATTTGAAGATCGTTAACAACTGGGAAACATAAACAAGCAGAGACGTCATATATTTAAGCAGAGAAAATAGGTTTTGCAATATGAAGAATGTGTAAGTTCACAAACAAAAAACGAAGTAAGCTATATATATGCACACTAGTATCTCTAGCAAACTATGAATGGTAACAAAATTTTGCTAAATAAAAAAATTTTGTAACTGATTAATAATCTCATCATCTCAACAAATATACACATAGCAATGGACTTGTAGCTCATTGATATTGAATTTAATTTCAACATTAAAAATCATGAGATTTAATTTGTAGTACCAACAATTAAAGTGGCTTATCAAAAAAAATACATGATTAGGATTAAAAATAATTTTTTTGTTATAGTTTTTAATATATTTGTGCCCTTCAAACAAAATCTTGACTTCACCGCTGTTTAATGGAAATGCATTTTAGAAACACTAAGAGAGGAAATGGACCGTTATTCTTTCATGAATGGTTTATCGCCCATTACACAAAACACACACAGAGAAACACACACGGAACCGGATCGAACATTTAATGAGTGAAAAGGCATTTCACTCCAACATATAAACCAACTTCTTAAAAGATTTCATGTGATTATTCTACAAGCAAATGGCCAACGAGAAATCTCCATCTCCGGTAAAACTTGGCAAAATATTTTCCATGCCTTCCGACAGATATGCAGGTTGCATGAATGTGGGTTTTCCCCACCCAAAATCAGAATCAACAAACGGCAGCCTTATCCAGCTAGTAACGCTGAGATTCGGAAACGGACAGGTCCCTCCATATTTCGATGCAGAATTGAAGCTTTTTGGTTCTTCCATGAAATCGATAGCCGACTTCAGATAGTTATCGTCCATCTCTGCTAATGCTTTGTGGATCCTCTCCACAGTAGGCATAATTGGCTCTGAAACCAGATCTTTATATGAAGCTATTGGTGTTGCATGGAAGATAACATTTCCGAAGTACCCTAGTGTGTTTACTGGAATTGATACAAAAAAAAGAAAAAGAAATGAATACAACGAGATCAGCATTAAATAAACAAATTAAACTGAAACAGAATCCATAAATACCAAGTAAATTGTTCGAGAATTATATTTTTACCCCTAGGAATTGATGGAAGCAATCTGGATCGACCATCCACCGCCATGGTTAACTTGACTGCTTGATCATCAGAGAGGTTTCTTGCTTTGCAGGTACAACGCCATAGATGAGCAGCAAGTATCTCATAAGTGCTATACTTCACGGTGCTTCCCTCATTGTTTATCTTAGTTTTGAGGGCATCAATAAGATGACGTGGAATCTTAAGAATTTCAAAGGAATTAGGTTCAGGGCTCAGTTGGGTTTCTGTAGGGTTGAGTATTGTTGGAGGTGGATCATACTCAGTGTGGTGGCATGTGGAGGTTGGTGGGTCTCGAGCTTGGAGAATGGTTCTTTCAAGGAATAGTAGGCTGGTTATGGAGAGGCCTCGGCTTATTTCCGCCCATGAATTGATAAAATGCGCATCTCCTAGACCATCTGTAAGGATGTGACTTGTTCCAATTCCATAGCACACTCCACATGAGAATGTGGTTACCTGTTACATTCTCGTTTTGTTATTTTCTTTATATTCTATGTAAAATCAATTACGAAGTTACATGATCGTTTATTTCTTTATTTTCATTACGCTTTATGTAAAATCACCGACGAAGGATTATTTGCTTTATGTATTATCCTTCTTTGTGTTAGGTTTATTACCAAAATTTTCCTAGACAACTATTTTTGCAGTTTAGTTGAATAAAATTGTAAGGCATCTACTTATCAAAAAAGAAAAATCATCTATGAAGTTTATTTAATATGCAGTGACAATGATGTTATGAAATTTTTATATGAGAAAAATCTATGGGATTGAGTTTTTATTTTGGTTTAATACATAAGAACATCCTGAATTTGTTTTTGATAAGTCATATTATATGTTTTCATTGGAAATCGAACTCTCGACCACTTGTTGCTAGAGACGATTCTGGTACTAATAAAATGCGAATACATTGGCTAAATTTATCAAATTAATGTACCTGAGAACCAATAAACGGATAAGAGATGCCTCCTGAGTAATCGACCTGTGGAACAAGTTGCATAAACTAGGAGCTGTGAGTGAAATCACCAAAATCACTCATTGGAAAATCCATTTCAGTCTTCACAAATAACACTCCTTCCCATTACAAATATTTCAACTCTACCATTTTCGTCTTTTGCAAGTCAGCCAGCAGCAGGATAGAAGGAGACAAGAACCTTGCTTAGAGCCTCCTTAAGAAGCTTTGTTTCAAAGAAATTAGAAAAACCATCTGGTTTGTAGAAATACACAAGGGGAAATGAATTTGGCCATGGATCACGTCTAAGTTTGAAAGCCGCAAACTTCTATTCGGAATTTCTTGTGCCGGACGTACAATGACGGACTCCTTAATGCTGATCTTCATTGATTTGTGTTCTAATTCAATACAATTGCAAAGCTACAAGTACTTATTTTATCCTTTCACTTCCTTCCCTCTTTCAAACGAGAAAATGAGGTTTGTGTTTAACTTCGAGAGATATAACACCTGTTAAATATATTTTTCTAATCACTAGCTATTTTCAAAATCAAAAACAATGGCGGAATTAGAATTTTGTCATTGTGAGGTCGACATTAAAATAAAAAGACGGGGATGAAATAGAGTAGGTGGAGTCTGCGAAAATACCCTACAAATTCGAGAATAACTGGTGGTGTCACGACCTAAGTCGGGCCATGACCGGCGTACGAGGCGAACCGTCTATGAAAGCCCAGTCCATCTCGCACAAGCCTCAGTGTACAGAACTAATACCCAAATACAGTTTTATTAGCCAAATTTAAAACCATTTTAACAAAATAAGCTTTTGTAATAATAATATGCTTAAATATTAATAACAATAAAATCAATAAATAAATAAATATAATTTAAAACAACTAATCCATTTCAAATTCAAATACAGACCATAATTCACTACTCGGTATGTAAAGCATCTAACATAACTGAAAGTCGAGCCCGAACAACAGGGCATTCGTTGCTAACAAACACCTCACTGAGTGATGAAGATTAACAACCGTTACAAAGTACCTAAAAAGTGAAGTACAGAGAGAACAAAGAAAAAATAAAGAAAATAAAGGGGGTCAAATCCAGTGAGGGATAACACTCCAGAGCGCACCATTCGTGTCTCACAAAGACCGTTTTGAAAATCATTCAAAATATATCACATGCAGATACAAGTATACGTACATATACATATTATATACTGAGTAATAATATTTTTGAAAATCATTTCGAAATCTTTTGCATACAAAGCAACCAACGGACATATATACATATTATTAAAATATTTTTTCCAAATAAAATATTTAGTTTTCAATGTACGAAATAGTCAAAATATTTTCTTTCAAAATGTTTACCAAAACTTGCCTTTACTTTTTCAAAATAGTTTCAGACAGAAAACTTCCAAACTATTTTTCAGACAAAGTATTTTCCAAATAGTTTCAGACAAAGATTTCTAGATCATTTTCAGACAAAAACTTTCCAAAGTATTTTCATACAGAACACATTTTCCAATCTTTAACAGAACTAATAAACTTTCAGAAATACCGTGAGGTTCATCAAAAACCCTTTTAGTTATCAGAAGTTTCAAAACATTCATACAGATAACAAATATGATAATCATTGATCATGCTCATGTATCATATTAAAACTACTCTGACTAGATCAGATCACAATAAGATAGCAACCTCAAGAGTCCAAATAAGACCCGACTCAGGAGGGCTAACAGCTGACAGCCTTAGTGGCTCAAAATAGTACTCCGTCCACCTTAAGGGTCTCAAGACTGTAACAGACAGAACGGATCTAAGTACATCTGCTAGCTTTGCAGTCCACGTGCTCCAACAAGATATACCTCATTAGACTAAAGTACATTAATATACTACGGGGAAATGAGCAACGACACAGACTCACCAAATTTGGTCAAAACCACGGTATCGCAAAAATACTGACAAGGGACAAAAACCATATCACAATCGATCGTGGACTCCTGCCATTGATCCAGTCAAATCACACGTGGACTTCGCCACGAATCAATATATAATTATGTGTCTGATCAGGATAACATGGCTACTAACCACCCTGGTAGCTAGGCCATAACAAATCAATGGTATACCAAAGGCTACATTCACCCCGTAGCATAGGTGTCTTGAGTCACAGTTTTATTCCAAAAACTCATACAGCTTGTAAAATCCTCAGAGTATAGAAAATAAGTATTCATTTCCAAAATACAACTATCTCCTTACGGAGCATTTGTTCAGAAAAGAATTCAGAACTCCAAATAAAACATTTGGTCAGAATATTTCAAATCCCAAGCAAAAATACATTTTTTTACGAAAGGTTAAAATAAATATTAAAACATAATATTTATTTAAAAATCATGC
>CAODLS010185087.1:0-12193 GCA_948243855.1 Flueggea neowawraea | reverse complement strand
AACACCAAATCAAGCTAGAGATCAAAGTTCAAACATCATTCTTATACATTCAACTCTAGCATAGAGCTTTAATCTTTGTATACACTTTGAGAGTGTGAGAAATGTTTGTTGTAAGCCTATAGAAAACAATATTGTAGAAGTTTGTTGTGAACTTAAGGAAAATAACATTGTGTAGGCCTTGGAGGTGTTGAGCCGGGAATCAACCTCGTGTATTGGCTTTGTTGGATTGAGCCGCAATCAATCACCGTCATAGTGAAAATCCTAAGTGGTGAGACTTAGGTAGTGGACGTAGGCAAGGTTGGCCGAACCACTCTAAATTGCGGTGTTGTTTTTCTCTCCTCTCATTTCTAGTTGCTTCAGCTATGCATTCCATAGACCAAAAATTCTCCAACAGATTGTTTGGTGTTAGAGGGGAAGTTCGTTTCTTGACGCATTTGCACTAGTCCTATAAGTTTGCTTAACCGGTTCACATGTAGTATGCCACATGATGTGAGAACTATAGGTAAAGCTTTTGTGAGATCGAAAAGTTCGAAAGAGCAATTGTGTGGTTACAAACTAGGAGAAGGCATACATTTTCAGTAGTTTGTGCTACTGTTGCATACACTTTGGCAAAATTGAGCTATTTTGCGAGAGACGTTCTCTAGCAGGATTGAGTTGTGAGCTGTTATACATCCTAACAGGTGTATAGCAAATATGCTCTCATCGTATGTTGGTTGTACGATCTATTTGTCTCTATGATGAGGGGATCGAGCATGGTTATATAATTGCTAACCAGGTTACATGATGATGTACCATATCGTCATGTACGAGTGGGAGATGTTGAAAAAAGAAGTTCGCCCAAGACAGGTGAACCAAATATGGTCGGTCAAGGTGTGAATTGGACAATGTACCGTACCGAAATTTGGAGGTTGTTAATATGCAAGTATAATATTGTGCATTTCCATGAATGTATATTGTGACAAGTGTTTTAACTAACTGTTTTAAATGTATATGATTGATGTTTTATAAAGAACAAATATAAGAGAAATTAGACTGAGGCTGCTCAAGAAAAATACTACAAGAGAAAAGACTGTTGAGGTCCAAACACACAAACACACCCACACAAGAAAATGACTAATAGAGAAAAAGAGGAGAACACAACAAATTTTTAACGTGATTCGATCTCTCAATATACCTACATCCATGATCTCCACTAAAATAAATATAACAATTTTGGAACAAACAAAATTGTTAAAACCCTAGCACTCTTACAAATCTAAGCCCAAGTTACACTATCTCTGGCTAACTAACTAAGGATTTGAAGTACAAAAGCAACTAAGTCTTAAGTCCTATTTATAGGAGATAGACCCTTTGTCAATTCCACACCTAAGTGATATGTGAGAAATAATTTTTTTCCAAAACCATTCCTAACCAATGTGAGATTTGAAGAATTATTTCAACAAATCCTCCCTCAACCTAAATCTCTACATATCTCAACAGTTTCAAAAAATTGAATCCTCTTCATAGTCTTCATCTTCTTTAACTACTACTTCCATTATTAATTAAGAGAACATCCATCCAAATAATAAATATTCTTTCCCTTCTTCTTTTCCTTCTTCTTTCCTTGCAATATCAAGTTGTCACCTTTAAACACATTGCAAACTCTTTGTCACCAACATATTTGTACCTACGAGATGTCAATTCACCCAAAGAAATTATATTGGCTCTTGTACTAGGCACATACTTCACATCAGCGAGTGTTTTGGCAACATGCGAATTCTTCCAATGCCTTCAATCTTCAACTTTGAATTGCACCCGTTATGGATGTAGCCAAAATTTCTCTCGTTTTGCAAAGTGTCAAAAGAACCTCGTTCTCTACAAATATGAATATTAGCAGCAGAATCTAATGCTCAACTTGAATGATCTTTAATAAGATCTTTAGCAGCAGTCAACAATACATCACTATAGTCTTTAAGCACATTAATTGAAGAACTACCAACTTTGTACTTACCCTTCATCATCTCTTGTAGACTCTTTTTAAACTGTGGGCAGAAAGATTGCATGGGACATATTTCTCCACAATAAAAGCACTCAATAGTGCTTATATCTCTCCGCCAAGATCTACATATTCCACAATGGTCACCCTTCCTACGATTCTTCCCTCTACCATCATTCTCTGTAGCTATGAGTAATTGAGCACTTTTCTCATCATTCTTCCATTCTCCTTTAAGACCGTCATCACATCATTCAACTGCAAATTGTTTTTCCCTACTAACATTTTTTGCACCAACGACTTGAAAGATTTAGACAATGATGCTAATATGAGCAATGCTTGCTCTTTCTCCTCAATTTTCTTACCCAAATTCAATAGCTGACAAGCTAATTTATTAAAATTGTTAATGTGGTCAAGAATATTACCTCCTTCATCAATTCTCACAGTATACATATCCATCTTTAGACACAATCGGTTAGTCAATGACTTCAATAAATAAGTGCTCTCCAACTTCTTCCACAAAACTTTAGGAGATGTCTCCTTAAACGCAGTAATTTTAATTTGGGGAGTAAGTGCTAACCTGATAGTGTTGAAAGCTTTCCTTTGGATGGTACTCCAATCTCATGTTTCATACTGCTGGGATTTTAATCCTCTAATGTGATGTCAAAACCCTGTTGCATTAAATAGTCTTGAATCGTGCTTTGACATAGCGTGAAATTGCTATTTCCATAAAACAATGGAACCTCATACTTCAATCTCGTAGTTGACATATTCTCTGCAACTTTGCTTTTACTCTTTCTCTGTTTTCCTCCTTAGAATAAGTCTTATGCTCTGATACCACTTGAACGGTATCAGAGCACACTCACACAAGAAAATAACTAATAAAGAAAAAGAGAAGAGAATACAATATTTTTTTAACGTGATTTGATCTCTTAATAGATCTGCATTTGCAATCTTCACTAAAATAAGTATTATAATTTTTGAACGGACAAAATTATTAAAACTCTCTCAATCTCACAAATCTATGTCTAAGTTACACTCTCTTTAGTTAGCTATCTTCAGATTTGTGGTATAAAAATAACTAAGGCTCAACGCCTATTTGTAGGAGAGAGACTCCTTGTCAATTCTATACTTAAGCGATGTAAGAGAAGTATTTTCTCCAAAACTATTTCTAGGTAATGTGGGATTTGGAGAGTTATTCCAACAAAGAGCAAGTGCCTAATAATATTATTCTATTCTTGTCCAAACCAAAAAGAAGTTCGATCGAACAAATTATGAAGATTTTGAGCAAGGCCACTATTGTTCTTTCAGAAGAAGATGACGAAGAGGAGCAGGAGGACTATAAGGAAGAGCACCATGGTGAAAATGATTATTTGATGTAGAAGTCAAACATTTGCACTGAGAAAGTTATTGTGGAAAAAGAGGACATAATTATTTGTGGTTATGCCGTTATGCACACTTCTTTTAGCTTGAATTATGAACTATGCTGCATTATTTTCAATTTTTCATTTTAAAATGATTTATTTTCTAGAGGGTTATTGACTTCGCGGAAGCTATCAAATAAATAAGCAACTATTGAATCGCACATAATAATCAGCTAACAATCTTCCAAACTTGTTGAATCGCGTACAACTACCAGGAATTGGGCATCTAAAACTTGAGATTTTGCGGAAAAAATCATATAATTTTATTGATATGCCAAAAAATTGCCAGTTGCACCTAAACAAAAGTTTCAAATAGTATTGGAAACCCCTAATTTAAAAAAGACGAAAATGGCAGAACAAAAATCTTATGGGCCTCCGAAAAGGCTTTAAACATTATTTTTTGGCCCGGCAGTTATAGTAAATCCCATAACAATTATAGATGAGATAATTATGCGGTACACTAATAAAACTATGTAACATTTATTTCGTACGGGCATATTTCGCATATTACAGATACACCTTTCAATTTTTCTTCCGCACGTGTCACTTTTCGAATTCATGGCTCGAGTTTTCAAATCACACAACGTCTTGTTTATATGTTGTTAATATTTATGTGTTATTGATATGTTATTGATTTTTTTTTGTATTTACAAATTTAAGGCATCTTGTTTATATACTATTTATATGTTATTGATATCTTTAGTTTATATGTTGTTTATATATTATTTATATGTCAAAAATAACACATAAACAAAATGTCAACAACATATAAACAATATATAAACAACAAATCAACAACATATAAATTACAGATTTGGTTATTTATTGTTTTCAACATATAAATAATACATAAACAAGATATCTACAATATATAAAAAAAATTCAAACAATATATGAACAAGAAATAATATATAAACAAGTTTTAAATAAGTCTGTAAAATGAACAAATTTTAAAAAAATTATAAACAAGTTTTAAACAACAATAAATAAGTCCGTGAATCTGTAATATTGATTAGTGATTCGCGTGTTCAAAATTTAGAAAATGGGCCGTGAATCCGTAATTAATAATTTTGGGCTATGTGAATTTGTTTTTGGCCCATTATAAATATCTGAATGAATTTCGATTTGATATATTGTAGGTCATATAGTCCAACTTGAGTCAAAAGTTATGACCTCTCAAAACTTGTGCATCCATGACCACCTATCAAAACGGTCCAAAAACTCTAGGCTCTACTGGTCCGCATCACTTATCATCAAATGTACAATGTCATCATAAAATTAGGGATAAATGCTATGTGGTCTCTAAGGTTTGTTGAAATCATCAATCACTTCCTATCTTAGCATAAAGTTATCATTCAGTTTAGTCTCAGTCTGCTGTAAACTAAATGTAAGAATAAAGACAAAAAACTATTTATTACTGCTCATTTGATTTTTTACAAGTCTTTAAGTGTATCATTTGTGTTCCCATCTTCCCCAACAAAATATATTCCATTGGTAACAGTATCACCGATACCATGTAGTTTTTGCCGAATATATTAAAATTTAATCAACATTGATACAATTTATTCAGACTCAAGTTATATTTCAAAGCTTGTTCCCAAACTTCTTAAATTTACTCAAGAAACCCATCACAGTATCCATTTTTTTAGAGGATCCTCCTCGGATGGGAACGCTTGGGATTGCTCCTAATAAGTCTATACATTCTTTAGGTAGCATTTTCCCACTCCCTTCAGATTTGATTGGTGTTGCACCAACGTTATCATCATCGTTGTCGTCATCATCATCAACGGAACCCTTTCTGGCAGGCTCATTATCAAATAGTTCTTGGACTCGTTTAACAGTGGCACTTGTTTGCATATCGTCCCAAACAGGGGCAACAAAGGCCTCTACACCTTCACTTCTGATTTCCTTGTCCAAATCAATCCATGAAGCAGCCATTGCAATGCACAACATACGAATCCTGTCATCTTTTAATTGCAGCTTCTCCTTCAGCCGTGCTATTTCCTCTTTACTTCGAGCTAGTTGGTCCTCCAATTGGTTCCTTTCAACTTGAACTTGTTGGGACTCTTCGTAAGAAATCTCACGGCTAGCTGGAATTACATGGACAGTAATTGAAACTTTTTGTTGATGTATTAAAAATGTGATGGAAGTTCTATTATCGTTTCACTATGGACCCCTTAAAGTAGAGCTAAGTCATCAATGAATTTGTAACTTACTGATACTGAAATTGTATCTAACATTAAGAAATTGAGAACTCAAGAACGACGACTTATTAAAAAAACAGAGCCAAAATTTTTTGATTCATCTAAAGAATTATGAAATTGCCCCTATTGAGGCATATTTTTCGTAGAACTAAATAATCATCGATGATCGAATAATTAAGTAATTCTAGAAACAATAGGAACAAGAACCATTGGTTCAATTATATAATTAACCTAGTACTGCCACTGCCGCTAATTGGCCTCATATTTAATACAAAAATCACAAGCATCAGTAAGAATTCATGCAGCTAAAACCATTCTAATGAAGCTATATTGAACTGTGAAAGTAGATTTTTAACTGTAAAAAGATATCTTTAGAAGAAAAAACTGAAAAGATAATCCATATATATAAGATCATCTCGTGTCTTAAAGTTTATGTTTAAACGTGAATCAACAATCCATATGAAGAAAAAAGAGAGAAATCTGCAGGAGTGAGAGTGGAGTTTACCTTATCGTGGGAAGACATGATTACGATTTGCTCCAAGGAAGGAAAATGGATCTCCAACTAGTGTATTGGCTACAAACAAAATGTAATCACTATATATACATATTACTTTGGTTGAGCAGCTTTAGACTGCATGATATTAGATTGTAAAAAATTAATTTGTGGGTTCTAAGAAAGAATTTGTGGGTTTCTAAGAAAGCCAGCAATGGCAACAAACTTGGAATTGGTCAAAATAAGCATTTAGATGTATGTGACAGATAAGAATAGCAGTTTAAGGACAAAATCCAAGGCCGTCCGTGAGGTTTGGTATAATCTCTTTTCCGGTCTTTACTCTTTCTAAATTAGCCGTTTCGCTCATTCACTCTTAATTCTACTAGTTTTACTTCATAGAAATACAAAAGACAAATTTACCCTCAAATTTAAAATATATTTACTCTCTTTTTTTTCCTTTTTCAAAGGGTTGAGTAAGAACAAAATCAAATCTAATTTTCGACCAAACCAAAAATTGATTAAATCAATCTAAACCATAAAAACCAAACCATTTATCCACCCACACCACAAACCAAACCACAAAACCCAAACACCACTCACAAATTCTACCCGTTCTTTCTTCTTCTTCTTCTTCTTCTTCTTCTTCTTCTTCTTCTCCTTCCATCAAAACTGAATTCATTCTCTCTCTCTAGTTCTCTTCACACCTCGCTCTCACGGTGCTCTTTCTTTCCCTCTCTTCAGTCTCGCCACTCTCTTTCCTTCTTTCTTTCCCATTCTAGTCTCTCTTGTCTCGACACTCTCTTGCTTTCTTTCCATAAAACCCATTACAGTCTCTTTGTCTCTTGTCAATCTGTAGAGAAAAGAAGAAGCAAAGTAAAGTCAAACGAGGGACTAAGATGGAAAGACTAAAAAAACATAGTCAAAAGCAATTGGGTTCAGTGTTAATGGCTTGTTTGTGATTTTCGACAAAATCCACCAGATTTGTTTTATGAATTCCTAAATTTGAAACACACACACAAAAAGAGGGAGGAGGGAGGGAGGGAGGGAGGGAGGGGGAGGGAGGGAAAAGAGAGAGATGTTTTTATTTGTTTCCATAATACAATGGAGAAGAAGAAAGTGAATTTGTACTATTGAAATGAGGCAAAAGTGTTGATTTTGATTTTATGTTTATCGAGTTTTGATTTCAAAGGTTGAAAGTAGTAGAGAAATGGTTGTGATGAATGCAACAGAAAAAGGAGATTAAGGTGCTATTGGGGTTAGATAGTGGGAGTGAAGTTGAAGGGCTTCGGTTTGGTTTGCCAATTGAAGGAGTTTCAATTTTGGTTTAAGAGTGGAGGATGAATGAAAGAGATGAGAGAGACTAAATTAAAAGGATATTTTGTCATTAAATTCTTTAAATTAATAAATTTTATGTGTCATGTCAAATTTTTTGATGTGACCCGTTATATTTAATTAACGATGACAGAGTAAGAGAGCGAGACAACTAGTTTAAAAAAAATAAGAATTGAAAGATAGATTATACTAAATTTCAGGACCGTCACAAATTTTACCCTTTAATATTTCATTTAAATGTATGTGCCAGCACATATACACAAATTTGTGGGTTTCCAAAAACGCCAGCATCGGCAACGATTAGATGTATGTGACAGATAAGAATAGCTGTTTAAATTTGACGATTTTGTTATTGGTTAAAATAAGCGTTTAGATGTATGTGACAGCTTATTTTGACGATTTTGGTTTTGGTCAAAATAAGCGTTTAGATGTATGTGACAGATAAGAATAGCTGTTTAAATTTGTAAAATATTACTGTTTCCACGGTTGAGAAACTTAGATTAAAAAATTAAGAGTCAGAGCTTTACTTCCTCTGTAGCATAAAACGTTGTCTTCTTTTTTTTTTTTTCAAGTTGCCACATCATTAATTCCTGTCAAAGTGCTACGTCAGCATTTTGCCACGTTAGACCACCACATCAACTGCCAGGTAGTTCAACAGAAATTTTTAGTGGTGTTATTTTGATGATATACTTGTTGTAAGCTCAAAAAATTGTGCTTTTTTAGACAATTTTAAAACCGTTAAATAACTGGATCTAAATTCGTCTTTTCTCAAATAAATAAGTCATACTTATTTTATATGTTAATGTATATTTGTTGGTTAAATTTATCGCATTATTTTGATAAAAAGATAAAATGGATTAAAAAATTTTATTTTTATTAGGTATCTATGAATATTTCATTGATATCATAATCATAACACTTACAAAAGTCAAATACACGTAAATTTTTTTTGGATATTTTTGTTCTTTTTTTCAATTTTAAATTACTATAATTGTTTGATAATATGATATTGCAATCCTTATTAACTACAAAGAGAGCATAATTAATTAAAAAAGGATAATTCATTAAAGAAAATCTTTTGCTTAAAATTTTAATTATCATCATCATGCTTTATTAGCTACAAAGAAAGGATAATTAATTAAATAAGAATAATTAATTAGAGCTTTTTTTAATTTTAATTATCAAGAGATACCTCCTTCATGTCAGACAAAAATTCCAGGATGGTGCAATCATTATGGATAAAATTTCACTTTTATGTACTATTAGACTTACGAATGGATTTAAAATATTAATTATTATCACCAAATTAATATTATTAGTAAGATAGGCATCATCATCAGATATATATTATTAGTAAGGTAGCCTATCAAATAAGTATTTATCTTTGTATTTCTCATAAATATTCATGATAATAATTTTATATTTATCAATATTATTATAATTTTTAAAGAAATAATAATTAATTAAAGAAAATCTTTTATTTGAAATTTTAATTATCATCATCATAAGAGATACCTCCTTCATGTTAGACAAAAATTCTAGGATGATGAAATCATTATGGATAGGATTTTTATCACGTCCCATTTTTGGATCATGACCAGTGTACAAGGCGAACCGAACCAAAAGCCTGGTCCATCTCGCACAAACATCAGAGTACAGAACTTCTACCCAAATTCATATTCAAATTAGCTAATAAACATTGTTTAACAAAAATTCAAACTTCATTTAGTAATAATTATAATATCAAAAACATAAAATATATCAAAATAAAATCATTTGAATCTATTGTATTATCAGAAACAAAATCATAACCCATGAGAACCCAGTATGGAGCATCTAACATACACATCTATTGGGCTCGATCAATAGGGCACTCACTGCCGAAGGAGATCCTCACCGAGCATAGAGACCAAGACGACCTGCAAAATGTTAAAACGGAGAGGGTGAGTAAACTCAGTGAGGGATGACGCTCCAGAATGCCTATGGAACCTCACATAAACTGGTTTGAAAACAGTTCGGTGTTGATTTTGGTTTTGATAATGATGTGCACAAAGCATCCATGAAAGTGGTGCAGACGCATAGAGAGTGTGAATTCGGTCATAAAGTACGTAGAGAAGTTGATTTGGGCAAACAACGCACATACATGGCTATCTACGGACGTTGATGTATGCCAATATGGCAACAAAGTACGCTGAAGTGAAACCAACGCATGTAAATGTGAATCAAACCTTTTTGGAATTGATGTTATTGATTTACGCACGCAGATAAGGTACAAGGCACATTGACGAGGGTTCAAATTGATAAGGAGAAAATGTGCAAGAGCAGAGGCATGTTGAAAAGCGACAAAGCACTTTGAAGGGCCAAAGGTGTGATCTTTAAAAGGAAGCCAAACACACGTAGATGGCCATGCAACGCACGTAGAAGAAGCTTAGATAATGACAAAGTTGAGACAATCCTTGAGATTTGAATTTGAATATTCTCTGACATAAATCACGGAGGCATCAGAGGTGTAATTTTTGAAAATACGTCAACGCATGTAGAAGGAGGAGCTACGCACGTTGAAAGCCACTGGGTAAAAATTGCATATTCTGAAAATTGAAGCAAGGCACGCAAAATATAGTGAAAAGCACACATAACTCAAGATCAACGTACGTAGAAGAAGATCTAAGCACGTAGATGCTGATTCACATAAGGCAGTGACCACTGGAGTTCTATCAACACACGCAGACCTGCATACAAAGCAGGTGGAACTCAGTTAGTATCAATAACTACGCACGTAGATGGTGGCTACACACGTAGTAAAGGGTGACAAATTTTAAATCAGAATTTTCCATTCACTCACAATGGCTGCTTTGAGGCTCTAACGACTATTTTCTTAAGAGTGGCTATAAATAGACATCCCAAATCAGAAGAGAAATGTGAGAGATCTTTGCCAAAGTTTGCTATCCACCTTCTCTCTTATCTTCTCATTTAATACCCATTTGAGCTGTTTATTGCAATTTGATTACTTAGTTAGGGTGAACCTGAATCTATTACATTCTTGGGTTAAAACTTGTTACAAGCAAGCAAGGTTGTTTGCTTGGCGTTGTTAGGTTTCCTTGTTGAGTCTTAGAAAACAAGAGTGGTTGCTAGTTAGCCTTGGAAAACTAAAGATTTGGTTTTCTTGTTTTGTCCCTAAAACAAGGTGAACAGTTTTCTAGTTGAGCCAACAAAACTATGGATTTGGTTTTCTTGTTGAGCCCGTAAAAGTAAGTGTTGTAAATGGTTTGCCTCCACCCGCAAGTGAGGAAGTTTAGTGGATTCAAATTCTCTAGTGAGCTAGAAGAGTGGACATAGGTCAATGAGGACCGAACCATTATAAATCTTGGCTTAGATTTTCTCTCTCCCTTACTCTTTTTATTTTGCATTGTATTTATATTTGATTTATATTATTGTGTGTGTGGATTGGATTTTTGATTTTAAATTGCTTCTGCATTTAACTTTGATTTTGTTTGTAAGAACTTTGTTACTTGCTTTGAATTGCAAAAGTTTTTCAACAAAATTTTTAACTTGCTAAAAACCCAATTCACCCCCTTTGGATTGCAATATTGGGATGTCAATTAGTATTAGAGCTTGTGCTCTTGATATTATTTTTTGACTTATCATCCAAAGAGTTAAAAGATTAAAAAAAATGGCATTCTTAGATAACATGCATAGATATGAAGGTTTGGCAATTAATAGAGCTCTTTTCTTTGATGGCAGTGATTACATATACTAAAAAAAAATGATGATGGTGTTTCTTAAATGTGAAGCCAAGAAAGTGTGGGATTATGTTGAAACTGGTCCTTATGTTCCCAAGAAGACTGTTGATGGTGTTGAAAGAATCAAAACTAAGACAGAATGGACTGATTATGACAAAGAGATGGTATGCTATAACAACAAAGCCATGCACATTCTCTACTATTCTTTGAGCAAATATCAGTTCAATAAAGTCCAACAATGTAAAAATGCACATGAGATTTGGAAGACTTTGGAAATCACTTATGAAGGCACCTCACAAGTCAAGGAAAACAAAGTCTCTCTCCTTGTTCATAAATATGATATGTTCAGCATGGAGGAAGAAGAACCTATCCAAGAGATGTTTGATCGCTTCAATTATATCATAAATGGCTTGAAAGCTCTTGGGAAGACTTATTATAATTCAGAGCTTGTAAGGAAAATTCTAAGGTATTTGCCAAAATCTTGGGCTTCTAAGAAAGATGCCATCCTAAAAGCCAAAGATCTCAATTCCCTACCATTGGAAGAGCTGCTTGGATCCTTGCTTACCCATGAAATGAGTATGGAAGAGGATGAAGAGAAGGAAGGCAAGAAGAAGAAGAAAAAGGACATAGGCATTGCATTCAAGGCATCCTCAAAATATATTGAAAGTTCAAGTGAAGATGAGGATGATGAGGAATACTTTGAAGATGCCAAACACCTCACAAAACAATTCCAGAAATTCTTCAAGAAGAAAGATGCAAAGAAGGAAAACAAGAAGAAGAGAAAATTCATTTGCTATGAGTGTCATTGGTGTTGTCGAAGGCCTACACCTAAAGATTAAGGCAAGTGTACCTATCGCCTATAGCAAGTGGACCACTGAGTACCGAGTGTCGTATTCCACAGAGACTACGATTATTAGCTAATCACTCTTCCTCTATTATCTAGCCTACAAAATAAATAATTTCGAATCTATAAAATAAATAAGAACAAACTCAAATTAAATGATAGAATAAACAATGGGAAATGGCAC
>CAODLS010185011.1:0-11575 GCA_948243855.1 Flueggea neowawraea | reverse complement strand
TTATATATGCCAATTGGATACACAATGGACATTTTCCAAAGTGTTAAAATAGAATTTATAAGTAGTCGTGCCAACTTATCAAAAATCTTATAAATCATACGACTTTAAAGTGGATCTCCCACTTTTCTCAATTTCTCTTTTTGCGATCATGGTGATATTGGACATACCAATTTCAAAACGTTCTTAACTCACTAGAATCTCTAAGTATTTTTTCTCAATACTTAGGGAATCATATTTTCATGAAATTCTAGTATAGATCAATACTGGTGATGAGTATCATAATCTTTTATGAAGTAAGTGAACATTCATCACCATTGTACACTTAATGCACAATCAAATATTCTTTATGACCACTACCGTCCCAAAATACTCTCTTTTGGGAGCCGTACAAATTCTTCCTTAATTTTCACTATGTTCAATGCAACATAGTTTAACCTCGTTTGTATATTTGTAATAAATTACAAATAAAATAGGTATATACATACTTGCGTATTTTTCAAATAATTGAAATCTAATTTCAATTATTTAAATGAGAACCACATTTGCAAGTTTTAAAAATAATAATTTTGAAAACTAACTTTCAAAATAATTCTTAACAGAAAAATGGAATTTCTCACAAATTTTTAGCATTATTTATACGCCAATAAATTGGGAAAAATAGTGCAAGAACTCAAAAAATTATAAAAAATATAATAAAAATTCCAAAAAAATCTAAATTGTATTTCTATCGAAAAAATTAAGAAAAAGGCAGTCAATACACTTGTCACGCGCTCCCATACGCCACGTGGAGGAACATACGGGCGTACAAGCGCCAACGCTTGTATCACACGTGCATACTGAACTTTTGCCATGTGTCACTATCGCGTGAAGCCAGGTGTCGCACAACCGTAAAGCCATGTGTCGTCGTCACAGGAAGCCACATGTCAACATCCTACGCATCCATGTTTCAGTGTCGAATTTTGCCACGTGTCAACATTGCACAATGCCATGTGTCACAATGACGTTTCAAACACGTGGCTACAATGTTGCGTGACACTCTATCATTGGATGCATGCGATGACGTGTCGGACCAACCAACATGCAACGTGTCCCTGACGTGTATGCTTGCGTGGCACTATTTGCCACATGTCAAACGTGTCAGAGCCACGTGTTGTCTTGTCATTGGGCCACGTTCGTAACACGTGGCAACATCTGATTGGTCCGTGTGTCTTTTTCGGATCCTTCTCTATCCTTCTACCGCTGCCACATCATCATTTCAGATCAGATGAACAAATTCATTTGTGTTGCCTTATTCAGTATTTTTCGATCGGATTTTCGTCGATTTGACGACATTCCAGATGAAATTCCACAACAAAATTTTTGCAGGTAACGTTTTCAAGGTCGCTGATCTCAAATTTTTTGTCAGAATTTCGAAATTCCACCTTTCAGAATTCTACTCCGGATAAACTCAAACAAAAAACGACATTCGAGACAAAAAATCGAATACCAAAAAATTACAGTAGGCATCCTAGACAAAGACCAACAATATTTTCGAAACATATTCTAAAAACTCGTATTGGTTTTGATACCAATGAATGAATCCTATATCGGTTTAATTAATAAACAATATAATAAATATGTTCGACTTACTAACCTCGATTTCAGCGGAAGCTAGCAGCGAAGCAGGGCCAGTTTTATGTTGGTCTTGCGAGCAAACCACGGTTAAAATGTTAATGGGAGTGTTTGGCTATTTCTCAGTCTAGATATCACACGTGATATGTGCATGACTCGTGACAGAAGGTTTCGACCTCTCTCTCTCATAGTTTTGGAGGTGGTGGAGTGAATGTCTCCTATGAAATGAAGGAGGAAGACTCATTTATATAGCTTCCAAATGGGCTAACGTGCCTAATGGGCCCAACGAGCCCATTTCATTCTTAACTCAATTGGACTTGTCAATTGGTCTCGGTTCATGTTTCGGTTCACACCTTGACTAAGCGAGTTTGATTCTCCTCAATTGGGCTTTCCAATTGGCCTCGGTCCACGATCTTGGTTCACACCTCGACCGATCGAGTTCGGTTCAACAATCATGGGTGAACCGTATTTTCCAACAATCTTTAAGAAAATTACAATAAAAAAAGAATATAAATATATATATTTGTATGGCTTAGGTGGAAGGACTAGGTGCGTGAAATATTTAGTTTGACTAGTATGCCACATGCACATTAATTACTCTTATTAAAGCATGGCTTAATTACGCGTTTTCTTACTCTATTTTTCCTACTTGAAAGCCATATTGATTGATGATTCTACAAAATCGTGAAATTACGATTCCCAAATTGTTTATCGAATTAAATTGTTTGAACAAATAAATTGGAGTGAGTAAATGGAAAACTTTAATAAAAGATGACTTACAATTAGTTTGAGAGAGCAATACACTCTAATTTTCTGCACGATAAGGGCAAGCTTGAGTACGGAAGAGTCTATTACCTTCCGAGAGTTGCAGAATAAATGAAAAAATTAGCACGCAGTAGATCAAATTTCTTTTAATTTTGTACTCCAAGTAAAATCAATACTAACTAAAGAAAATTTAAAAACAGTGATATATTTAAACATCAAAAGAGATACCTATATTTGTTCTGGAATGAGAAGGCTTTCTTTTCCTGTATTGACAGTAGAAGCTTCCATTGAAACCTATACAAAAGAAGAGAATATTAATCACTCTTTTACCATTAATTCATCATCTATCAAAAAACTTCATAAATGTGATCCTAATTTTTCTCAGGAATTTTGAGATTGAGATGGTGACAGCTTACGTATACTCCTCATTCCCTTGGTATTGAAATTGAGCCACTAAGATAATTATAAGCGAAGTCACTGCAAATCCAAAAAAATGGTTGAGAAGCATAGTATGATCTCCTTCAAACCATTCTGGCCTTTTTTTTTTGTTATTAGATTTTATTTATTGATGAGGTTATTTATAGTGAGTAAATTGAAGCAACACAAAAGATTGTAAGCAGAACTAAATCTCCATATAGTACTAAGAAGCACCACGTGCCTGGTTCCTTACGGTTGCAGTGTTCAACTATAATGAATTGCATGTTTTTAGCATATTCTACAATCTGTACAAATTGCATCGTAAGAATTTAATAACAAGGATTGGATTCCTAGAGGCTAGAGGACCAGTAAATGTGGTGTTTTCACCTATTTCACCTTTTTCAAGTCATAAGTTCCTCTCTTGTAGTAATGTGCATTCGGAATCACCGAAAGTAGTTCAGATATAGGTACAGGTCCCCTCTATATCCAAGACATAGAACAAATAAATTCTCAATACAAGAATATTCATGTGAAATTCAATGAAGCTACGAGAGGAGAAATTAAAAGTGGCCACAAAACTTACAGTAGAATTAAAACGGTTAGTGGTGATCAGTAAGTATCTTCGGAGTTAGCTCACGCCTCAAAATTGAACTGAATTCATCACCATCATTAGCCGCAAGTAACCGCATCGAACACAATTAGCACAATCAAAATCACTACACTTCTCGAAAATCAATCAATAAAAATGTTCACAAAATGCAAATACAATCAATCTTACCTCT
The DNA here is from genome assembly GCA_948243855.1 of Flueggea neowawraea. Taxonomy (NCBI): domain Eukaryota; kingdom Viridiplantae; phylum Streptophyta; class Magnoliopsida; order Malpighiales; family Phyllanthaceae; genus Flueggea; species Flueggea neowawraea. The sequence continues at coordinate 8,000 of CAODLS010185011.1, read as the reverse complement.
TCATCATCGGGCTTGCATACAGTCTCGTCAAGTTCTCTTGTATTCTCAATAGTCCAACGAATCTTCCTCGGCAGAGGCTGCACATCAAATTCGATTCCGTTTAGCTTGAAAAAACGTATTTTCAATTTCAATATAATCAAAAATTGAGAGGCAATGATGTAAATATTTATTGAAGATAAGTTTATTAAAAATCTTTGGATCAATTATTATTTTGTCCCTATATTATAACATATTAATTATTTTTATCTTTAATTTTAAAAAATTTCTTATTTAGTCCCTATCATCAGATGTCATTTCTGAAAACTAACAGAACTCAGAACATACACGAGTCAGACATCTGACTTCCTTTTCTCTGATTCTTTCTCTCTCTCTCTCTCTTTGAGACTCTCTCTGACATTAGTCGTATTTCTTGTCCACTCTTTCACACTCTCTCACTTTCCCTTCTCCCTCTTTGTCCCTCCTTTCACTCTCTGCATTCACTCCCTTTACTGCACGTCGGACCTCGACCTGGATCAGGACTTCCACTATTTCACACTCTCTCACTTTCCGTTCACTCTTTCCGTCCCCTCTCTGTGTGTGTGTGTGTGTGTCCACTCCCTCTACTGCACGTTGGACCTCAACTCGGATTCCGACCTCCCATTCCCTACCCGACAACAGCAAAAAGAACAGTCCGCTCCGATTCTTGCTCCAGATTTTACTCTACAGACTCCCACAAGACAAGGATGAAGATTTTGGACTTCAAGTTACGGACTCGGATCCTGAATCCGACCTCAAGCGGCTGAGGCGAGGACTAGCAGTGGTGGATGTGTCGAAAGGGAAAAAGAGGAGTCGTGAGAATGGAGATGATGAAATTGAAGAGTTCTCTTCACAGGAAGAGAAGGGTTTTGCCGGCCGACAAACCTCTACAATGTCCTTTTCAAAATGAGCAATCACATACTTGGAACTCGTTGACTTCTTCATTTTACGGAGGTGTCAGTTCTGGGTAATGGGTTCTCGGTGGGTCTTGGGTTTTTGGTCCAGGAGAGAAGAAGCTGGTAAGAGCTTGTGTTGGTGGTGGATTTTGTTGTTGCTGGTAATACTGATCTTGTTGCAGGGTTTCATGGTGTTGATTTTGTCCTGACTTATTCTGGTTTTTTCAGGTTAATTTTGTCCTGGGTTTGCTGGAAACAATTTGTTGGTTTATGCTTTGAATTATGGGTCTTTGTTTATGGGTTTCAAGGTTGATGGGTCTTTTTACAGATTAATTGGGATTTTGCAGAGATGAATTTGCAGCCATGTGAATTGGGAATTGTCAAAGTTGAGCAAATTGTTTCTTTTTACAGTTTATTCTTGAACTAATGACAAATCTGAAGGAAACCCAGTGGCGACGGTGATGCTTGCGTGTTTCCAGAAACGGTGTTGGAGCGTGTTTCCAGCCACAATGTTTCTTTAATGGCTTTTCTCATGCGTGAAACTGATTTTTTTTTCTAGGTTTTATGGATGAAATTTGTACTAGATACTAATTGGTGAACTGTGAAAAACGCAGAGATGCAAGCTTGGTCTTTTGTTTGCAAAAGAAATCCATGAATGAAAATTGTTTTTTTTTGTATTGAAGACAAATTTGGTGTGAGTTATTGGATTATAGTATTGGTTGTTTTAATTTGATGCTCTTCGATTTTTATGATTTTGGGTTATTGAATTCTGGATTGAGAAGAGAGAGAGAGAGTGGTAGGTTCTATAAGGAGAGAAGATGGTGAGGGGTGAGAGAGACGTGGACAAATGGTTGAGAAAGAGAGGGGAAAGTGAAGAATAAAGAAAGAGTCAGGGTAAAATCGTCTTTTTCGCCATATTAGATCCATGTCAGCGATGTTAACCCGTTAATTTTAAAAAATGATATCTAATACCAGAAACGAAATATGAAACTTTTTAAAACTGAAAGATAAAAACGGATGATAAATTATAACATAAAAATAAAATAGTAATTGACCCAAAATCTTTTGCAACAAATTTGATTGAGAAACAACTCATTCATACATTATATTAATTGAGTGATAAAAATATCTAATTTTTTTTTCTTACATCTATATATACTGACTTTTAAAATTTGTTTTTGCAATTTTATGATTTCTAATTTGAGATTATATATATAGTTAAATGGGATTCAACTCAAATCATTCTTGTTAGAGTTCGTTTCCGCTGTAGTCGTCATTTGTTTGGGAATCACCATCATTGCTGGCGAAACATTCCTTCTTCATCGTTTGTCTTCGTTATCCATTCGTCGTTGCTTCTCCTTCGTTGCATTCTTCTTCGTCATGCTTCTCCTCCACTGTTGTCTTGAAGATCGCCACAAACTGTCCTTAGTTCCTGAATTTTTTGAAAATTATGAATCAGTCCCTAATTGAATTGTAATGTTAATAAAACCAATTTACTTCTTGAATACTAATTAGAAACTAATCGGATACCCATTGATTACTTTCATAATTTTTGAAAACCAATTAAATACTAATTGAAAACTTATAGAATACTTCTTGAGAACACGTTGAATATTTTATTTTATTTTTGTATAAATCTGTTTAATACTTTTGTTGACTACATGTTGAACACCTATTAAATACTATTGAAATAAAATGGATACCATTTGAATACTATTAAGTAATTATTGATTACCATTTTTAAAAAATACTTATTGAATACTATTTGTAGACAATTTTGAATACCACTTGAACTTTTTTTGAAAAGTATTTAAGTACCAATCAAACACTATTAGAAAGCATTTTGAGTACTGATCGGATACTTTTTTAATTTTTTTTAATACCAATCAAATACTATCTGAAAACTGATTAAATACCGATTGAATAATTTGGTATTCGCCTTTTCTTTTTTGCCATACATATTTTGTAGAAATCTGTTGGTTTTCAATTGTTTTCAACCGAGGTCCCATTGATTTTGAGTTTTTATCTTATATTTATAAAATATTATAAGAGTATTCAATCGTTATTCTTATGGTATTTAACTAAAATTGTGGTATTCAATTAGTATTATGACTGTATTTAACTGGGGTTTTTTTTTGTGAAGTTAATATTTCGGTGATTTATATTTTTTAATTTCTGGTATGCACACAAATAAAAAAAAATGGTGCAACACGTGCACAAATAAGAAATAAAGCGATATTTACAATTTTTAAAACTTTTTACGAGAACTATGCATTTGCCCCTTAAAACATTGCACCAAAGAGGAAGGCAAACGTCTCCCTACAGGAACCTTTTCCTTGTTTTTGTTCGAAAATCGTGGTCCACCTATGGCAGGTCGATTGGTTCGAGCTCGGTTTGGTTAAAACTTTGGTTGTCTAACTCATGGTTCCAACTCAATTAGGTCAAGTCCTAGTTGAGTAAGTGACAACATTTGACTCTACATAAGTGTATAAAGAAGCCAACACGTGTCAACTATATATATAGTTGACACATAAGCCTAATTAGGGTATGAGCCTCCATAGGACTACACAACACGTCTTCTCTCTATAAAGAGAGTTGATGCCTCGACCTCTTTAAAGGAAGAGAGGGACTTTCATTCTCCTTCACTCGTTCACGATTCCTGGATCCATGCGGATCTTTGTGTGGCACGTAGAAGGCGAAAATAGTTCATGTATTCTCGTTGTCAATCAACGAAGGTGGTTTGCATGTGATACTAATATACAATTAGATTTGCCTGCACTTATGATTATCATTGTCCTTATTGAGATTAGTAACTTAGATCGTTTATTGGTTCGATTTCTTCGATTATCGGTTTGTTGCATGTGATTATGACACCAACATTTTGTTTTACTCAGAATATTTTTTCTTTGTTTTTCGTTGATCGTTTTCATTTGCACTGTTTCTTAAGAGCTTCACTGATGCCTGTCCATGTGCGGGGTAATGAATATGCCTGCCCAATATATGCACCAGAGTTCTTTCCATTTGTCATTAATTTAATTTCTCAATTGCACGTCTTAGTCTTATACTAATTACATTGATAACGAATCTTCCCTACCTTACATTAGTGTGAAAAAACTTTCGTTTCGTCATGCCCATGCCAGCCAAACCCACATGTATAATCTGAACACACACACACTTATATTGTTGAACTTTTCATTGATAGAAAATTCCATAAAGCAATAAAATACAGGGAAATTTCTAAAAAAGAAAGTGTGAAATCAAGTATTCGACGGTTTTGATTGCGGAAAAATCACACTTTTATTAGAAAAATAAATACTGAAAGTGACAAATGTCATCCAAGTTTCCAACTATAATAAATGCCAGAATAAACAAACACAATCTTAAAAATGTCATTTTCGTGAGAAATTGATTTTTTTATAAAAAAATAATTTCCAACCAAAAAATATACGATTTTCCATAAGGTCTATAATGGTCTTGAAAGATTGTGTACACCTAAAAAATAATATAGATTGAACAATCATCTAGGTGTTTCAATTGTTCTAGAAAAAAGGTCAATTGTTGACTAATAAAGAGACAGATGACAGATGACGAAGAGAGAAGGATGGTGTCAAAAGAGGAAGAAAGGAGGAGGGTGACAGAAAAGGAAGACAGGCTGATGATTTGTTTATTTTCTGTTGTGGTAAGGAACAGGCTGTGAAGGATGTTGCAAATATTCTGGAACACTTATCTGAGATTTCAGGATTAACTGTCAATGATACCAAGAGTGTTGCATTCTTCAGTGGTGTTAAGGAGGAGGAGAAAAGGAAAATATTGGAGTTTCTTATGTTCCAAGAAGGACACCTACCTGTCACCTATTTAGAGATCCCTTTTGTGTCAACCAGCCTTAAACAAGAACATTGTTCAACCTTGCTGTAGAAGATCTTATCAAGAATTATAGGTTGGGTTGTGAGGAAACTTTTGTATGCAGGCCAGGCGCAGCTTGTAAACTCAGTTCTGAGGAGCTTACATGTATATCTCTACTTTGTCTTTGCCTTGTCTGCTTCTGTATGGAAAAAGATAAATCACTTCTGCATAAATTTTATATAGTCTGGAAAGGGGGAGATAAACAAAAAGAATCTAGTTGCTCACAACGAGATATGTTTGCCAAATAAAGAAGAGGGTTTAGGTATTAAAGATTTGGTTTCTTGGAATTATGTAGCAGTGGGAAAAAATATTTAGGTGTTACTGACTAGTAAAGAGAGTTTATGGGCTTATTGGGTAAGCCAAAATAAGTTGAAAAAGATGAGTTTTTGAGGTATTGTATAGACATCAGATCTTAGTTGAAGTTGGAGACACCTATTACAACTTAAGAGTGTTTTTAAAGAACTGTTTTGTTACTCTTCGGGGATTGCAAGACTTTTTCCTTCTGATTTAATCAGTGGATTGGAGGTAAATCTTCTGCTGATTTTTGTTATGATATGTGTGTACAAAATGCTCCAATAACTGCACTGGTCAGAGACGTTTATTGCAGGGGGACATGGAGACTCTCGCACCCTTCTACACCTCGAATAGAAATGCTTGGTCTTTGATTAAACATCAGAATATACATGAAGATGTACCTGATCTTATCACTGGAAAATTACTAGTAGTGGTACTTACACCATTGCTTCAGCTTGGGAGCATCTTCAACCAAAAGCTGTTAAGGTCCACTGGTGGAGGTTAGTTTGGGGGTAGAAATCATATTTCTAAGCATGCTTTTATTTGTTGGCTAGCTGTTAAAGGAAGGTTATTGACAAAGAACAAGCTAATGAAATTGGTTGTATGCATAGATGACACTTGTGTGTTATGTCGAGCTGATACTGAAACAGTACACCACTTATTTTTTGGATGTAAATTTTCATGGGAAGTTTGGAGGAGCGTTCTAAGAAGGTGCCAAATTAAAATGAACCCTCTTACATGGGATAGGGACATCAGTTGGTTTGTCCGAAAGGTTGGATTCAAAAGTAAATCTTCTCATATAAGGAAAGTGGCTTTTGCTAGCACGATATATAGCATATGGAAAGAACATAAATGCTTGTATTTTTGAAAGAGCATGCCCTGATATTGACAGAGTACTGAGAAGCATATGTTATAGTATAAGATACAAATTTTTGCCTGAATGTACAGATATAGGTAAACTTCAGGTTTGGGTCTAAACGTTGTTTGAGAGTATAGGCTTTTCTAATGTGTCAGGTTATAGGTTGGGAGACGGTTTGAGATTGTGTCTAGTTATGAGGTCTTGGTTTCTTAGTTGTATACATTCCTTTTCTGACAATAAAATTTAATTTGTTGACAAAAAAAGGGCATACGGGAAACTTTAACTTAAAAATATGTCATTTAATTAATTACCAAGCTATGAGTGACTTTTGTCAAAATCTGAATTTAAATTATGACACTCTGCATGATTAACTCTTTGATTGTTAACAAAATTCAAGCTTGCACTTTTATAACTAGTTATTAGATAGGCCGCTAGATTGTCACATAAAAGGAAAACATCTATCGGCAGCATAACTGCACCACATTGCTCCATTTGTCACAATAAATTTAAAGAAAAAAAATTGATTGAATTGTTAAGCAACATCAATTTAACAAGGTATGCACAAGGTATGGGATATGGATCGGGCATCTCACTAACATGTCCACAACCATGGTCCAAATGGATATTAGTCAGACCAAGGTGCGTTGACTAGACGTCTTATGCACGACCTTCCCGCTCTAGTTAGGATAATCCCGAGAGAGCTCATAGAAGGGTTGAGCCCTCTCTAGGACCTAAGCCGAGAAGTTACCTTCTAGGTACAACCACTATTGGAAAAAGGGTTGTGAGCCTTTCTGGCCTTTTGGGACTACTTCTACGTGACAACCTCATGATCACTTTAAGTATACAATTAAGAAAAAACCTTAAATCCTATTACTAGTAGCAACCTATAGTATTGCACCCTCGCAATAGAAATACGAACCTATACAAAGTCAACATGTGAAACAAGGATAAGAAATCTTCCTTATGTATTACCATGGAATTGTCCGCCAATTGCACGATGTCACGTGACGTTATAGTACAAACCTGGAGGCGTATAAGCCCTAACTCACTAATCATGGAAGATTCATTCTTGGGATTTGAAAACACATGAATCTTCCTTCGATCACGAGCCTGGCGCACCATCTACTTCTCACTTCACATCAGTACGCATATAATTAATTAATTCGGTCGCTAGCAAGAAATTGAATTCTGTCTAATAAATCAAAGTTATGGTAGATTTAATTTAAAGAGCAGCTTAATGTGTTGGTTGAAATTGTTACGAGAGCTATTTGATAATCAATTTTATTTTTTCTAGTCACAAACTCCTGGGATCTGCGCCGTGGAACTGAAGGATAATCAAATTTTATTTTGAAGTTCATGAGAGAGGGCGCTTGATCGGTAAAAGAGATACATTTATTTGCATTGCAAAAATCTTATTGGGAAATTTGAACTGGCCTTGGTCAAACATTGTCTAAATTAAAAGGCAGATTGGATGAGATCAGAGACCAAGAGAAAATGGGAAGGTGGTGGTACGCAACCAATTAGCGCCAGCAATGAAATTAGCAGGAGTGAAGCCTTGAGCCTCACTTGCACTTGTTATAACTTTGAACCCTTTCCAATTGACCCTCCCGGAGGTAGCAGCGCCTGCTCCTGTGTTCTGATATTCTCCATAATACAATGTGTTCAGTGCAAAGCTCCCACTCCACTCGTGCCACCCCGCTGGTTGTATCACGTCACTGATCGTTGATTGCATGATAACGGTCCTGGAGTACTCCTTCCAGGGTCTACCTAGGTATGTTGGGAAGCTGTTCTTCACTGGTTGCAGATCAGAGGTGGCTCCGATCCTACTTTTTTGAATTACAATTCCAGTGTTTTGATTAGGATCAGTCCTGCCTTGAGCTGTCACCATATTTTTCTGGCCGGAATTGGGGCGGCGGGCATGGATGTCACAATCTTGGAAAACAACAGCAGAATTCCCGAAAATGAAGTCGACGGTGCCTGCTATTAGGCAGTTAATGAAAAATTGACGCAAAGAGTGGACATAGAGGGTGTCT
>CAODLS010184979.1:0-14047 GCA_948243855.1 Flueggea neowawraea | reverse complement strand
AGCTTCTGGGTTGCTCTCTTCTTGGTAGATCCATCCAAGAAATACAAGAAACTGCTAAGAATTAATTAATTAATTACCTGATAATGTGAGTATTAGATGTTACATAACCATTACAACGTTACAAAAGAAAACGAAATTGAAGGAGAGATGTACTTAGATGGATGATAAGACCAGAGACAAATGTAACTGGTGCCAAAGTATTGCAATAGCAATCGCAGATGTTCGGCTCGAGCCACTTGATCACCAAGCGATAAAATGGCGTCCATCATGATATAGCTTGCTTGCTAACTATCTCAGCTTGCTAGCTTTCTCTATATTTTGTTCATATATGTGCTGATCTCTAACATTCATCTCCATGGATGAAGGTTTTTCGTCAGTTTGAATAGGTGGGTAGATACAGGTTGACGAAACTTGTGTGTGTGTGTATATATATGAGTGTGACAAGTAACAAGATTGATCAAGAGAAGAAGATGTGTAAGGATTGAAAAGTAAAGAAAGGATTAATGGATCAAAGTGGGGTCTGTTGTGGTGGGGAAGGAAGAGGGATTTGAAAAGTATTTGCAGTGCTTAATGTAAATTTAATTAATTAATATTGTGAATTTGTATATGAACAATTTATTTGTTTTTTCTCCAGATAGAGACACAAAGGGAAGATAGAAATGGCAAGGAAATTAAACCGAAGAAAGAGACCCCACTAGAGGCACTAATAAGAAGAGTATCAGAGAGTGGAGGGGGAGATTGAAAAGTATAAAAAGAGAGCAGCCAAGGGCAAGCCAGGTAAGGTCGCTTGAAAAGTAAAGGGTCAAAGTCTACCGAAAGAGGGGCTTGAAATTAGTCAATGGAGGAGGGCAGACTGTCTCTTTCTTCACCCAGAAAACAAAAAAAAAACTTATATATGATTGATCATTAGCGTTTCTTCGTTTGTGTCGAGACCCAACTTTCCAATTTTAAATATCATCTTAATATAATTTTAACATCAAAATAAGATGTTTATAAAAATTGTTCGGTAATAGTCTCAAGTTCCTCTGAGCTAAGTTACAAATAATTAGATTGAAAACCGACAATTTGGCTTTGAATTAACATTTTCAAAATACTTCTATTAAAATTAATTGTATTCATCACAATTTGAACCCATATCTTCATTAGTTTACCATCTCTGGTGATTAATTTAATTACTAAATTAATATAGTATTGAAATACACATTTACTTATTTGATTGATTTGTTTACTTTCACCATATGAATCTTATCTTTCTGGAGTTTCCTGTTAATTGTTTTTTTTTTTCGACAGCACTGTTAATTGATTTAATAAGGGTTGTTAATCATGGGTGGTGCCGATTATTTAATCAACTCACGCAAGACAATTTCAATGACATCAACACAATGTTTAACTACATGTGTCTAAAGTTAATTATGTCATTAATTTAGGAGTATTCACATTTGAAGCCTTGTAGTCAATCAACTGAGACAGTATTTTGTTCATACTTCAAATTTTTAACTTAATTTGATCGTGTTCTTTAAATTTTCCTACATTCTCTGCAAGCATCTAAACTCAATAATGAGTTGTTAGTTTAGTGTCAAAAACAGACTATCAAAAAGCATGAGTTGTCAAATAAAAAAAAGAAATTTTCATGAAAAAAAATCGTTAATGATTAATTAATTTCTGAAATAATTGCATTCTATTTGTTTTAAAAAAAGTATAGACACTGATAATCAACTGACTTATAATAAAACACACAACTTCCACTATATGATAGACAAAATAACTAACATCTATACTTAGGATGACCTAAACTAAAAGTTAGAACTTGAAAATTTTTTAATTACATTCCTATTATGAACACAATAATAGATTATTGATCTTATGGTGAAACGATGTCAAACCGCCCAATGGCTTTCACAACTTTTTTTTTTTCAAGGTTTCGCAATCAAAGTTAACGACAATGTAACTATACATTATTTGTTTGATTTGTAAATGTGCAATGTAAGTGTAATGGATAGGTTGCATTTATGCATAATTTGTAATTGATAAGTTGCATTTTATGTTTATTTTGTATTATAAATTGTTATTATTTGTATATTTTATGTCTTGTTGCTTTTTTAGTTGTTTAGGTAGAATGTTGGTGAAACACAAAGAATTGGAGTTATTTTGGGTGTATTTTAACGTTGATAGCACTACGGCATGACCATGCCGTAGAGGGTGCGAGGATTGAGCTACACATTGGGTAACATGTTGTGACTTAGGGGCCTCGAGAATTGAGCCTCATAGACGTGTCTGAAGGTTTTTATTTTAGTTTTTACTGTTGGACCAAGGAATTATTATTATTATTATTATTATTATTATTATTATTATGTTGTCAATTTTAATTAGGATTAGGTTTTTAGATAGTGACCATATAAATATGATATAGGCTAAATTTACATAACAATTCATGCAAGAATGTGCTTATTTCCATCCTATAAATTTTACTTTTATAGTAGAATTTATATGTTTTGTGTGATGTTTGTAGGATGAAGGAACATGAAGAAAAATGGCTTCAAAAAGTGTCAAAGAGAGTCAAGTTGGAAAGGACTCGAGTGAACACATGAAAGAGTCAAGAAAATGAAGAAAGTGAGCATGGAAGGGGTGTCACGACCGTGACATGCGAGCGATGGATGGCATCTCAAAACAGAAGGTTGTCATGGTCGTGACAGAAGGAACGTCACGGCTGTGACTCGGTCACGACCATATTGTCACGGCCATGACAGACAAGCCGAGCACCCCTTTTTTGGGCAGAAAGTTGTCAGGGTCGTGACACGCGGGAGCTGAAGAAAAGATGTGACACGAAAGGGCTGTCATGTGGGGGACCAAATGCACATTCTAGGGGCATTTTGGAGAGAATTTTTGGAGGGTTTTTGAGGTCACATATGAGACTATAAATACTCCTCTTATTTTTCATTTTTGGGGGATTCTAGACACATATTCTCTAGATTTAAAAACATTCTCTTTGTCTTTTAATTTTTAGAGAGCTTTAATTAGAGTTGGAAGAATCAAGGAAGTTGGAGGGTCTTAGGCATTCTCTCTCAAAGTGACATTGAAGAAGGGTTCTTGACTTCTATCTCTCCTTTATTTCTCCACCTTTTAGCTTGGTTTCAATGCTTTATTTTTATTTCTATTGTTGTTTATTTTAAGTATGATAGCTTAGATCTCTTGTTATGACTTAGAGATGTAAGCTATTGATGAATATTTGCTTATTAATAAATGAGTATTGTGTTTTATGTTCTTAATTTGATGTTTGCGCATTGGAATTGATTTAATGGCTTATTTTCATTGACTATTATTGAGATTGACCACCTTAATGGTAGTTTAGATAATCCTAGTTGATAGATTGAAATATGAAGCCTAGGGGAGGTCAATTTGCATTAATCTTATGTGGTTTAGGATAGAGATATACCTAGACCCATAAGGTGTTCGATGAAATTCTCAAACAGCTTAATGAACCTAGTTTAGCTAATTGAGGCCGCGAGGACCCTTTTTCTAAATGTAGTTATGGCTTAAATGACCTTGAGAGAGACTTTAGGCTAGTTTGGTGGAGAGAACACTCATTCCCAAAAACCCATTCATTAATAGCAAATATGAGTCCTTAGTTGAAATCTTAAAAGTCCTAATACTTTATTAATTATTGTTTGCTCCTTTTGTCAATTGCTTGCTTTATTAATCTTGTCTTTTAATCCAAAAACCCAAAAATCAAATCATGTTATTTATTACTTTTATTTTAAGAATTGATCACATTTAGTACTCGTTTCATTGGGTTCGATATCCCTTGGAATACTCCTTGGTAAAACTACATCAATTCTAATACGCTTGCTAGAGGTCAATCAAGTTTTTGGTGCCGTTGCCGGGAATCGGTGCTACTAATTGTGATCTTTATTTAATTTTTGTTGTTGTTAGTTTCTTTGTTTTATTTTCAGGTTTTTATGAATTTGAGATGAACTCAAAGCTTGGAGAATATTGATATCATCCATTTGATACCGAAAATTGAGAGGTTGTGTCGTGCTAATCGGACAACAAGAAGAAGGGAAAGAATGGCCAAAATTCCTAGGCATAGGGATGAGCAAGATGATGAAATGAGACGATTGAGGGGAGTTGGCAATGGAGTTGGTAATGAGCAACCAATGCCAATTAGAATGAATGTGAGGGAGATCCAATGACCGGTTATTGGGGCATCACCATCTTGTATTAGGTTGAATTCGGTGGCCCACAATTATGAGTTGAAGAACATCCATTTCAATATGTTACCTTGTTTCAATGGGTTATCGGGAGAGGATCCACTCACTTTCTTGAGGGAGTTCTACACTACAATTCAAAATTTTCCCCTCCATGATTTGACAGAGAATGAACTTTGAATGAGGTGTTTTCCTTATACTCTGAAGGATAGGGCAAAAACATGGTTGATTAATTTTCCAAAAGGATCTTTGGGCACATGAGATGAGGTGTATGAGAAGTTTATGATGAAGTACTACTTTCCTCAGATGGCAGTCGAGTTTAGGAACAAAATTTGTTCATTTTCTCAATTAGAGGGTGAATCATTCCATAAGGCATGAGAGAGGTTCAAGATGCTACTTAGTCAATGTCTTCATCACCAATTTTCATTGGCACTTCTTACTCAGTTCTTTTATGATGGACTTACATTGCATGGCCAAACTCTTGTTGATACCGCTGTCGGTGGGTACTTTGGGGACAAAACCGCTGAGGTAGTCTATGATATTTACGAGATGTTAGCTACTAACTCTCAACAAAAAGCGGTGAGAGGTCGAAGAGCTAGTGTACATGAGGTAACTATTTCTAATCCTAATGATTTTGGTGCATAAATGACAGAGCTTTCTAGGAAGATGAATATGTTGCTTAGTGCTAATGCTTTGGTGAAAGAACAATATACTTTTTATAGAGTGATAGGGCACAATGATATGACTTGTGGGATGACCCAATGTATGGGCATAGGTATAGAGGAAGTGAGCTATATGGGAGGATATGCTAGGCCTCAACCAAGAAATGACCCTTATTCCAATACTTACAACCCGGGGTGGAGAAATCATCCTAACTTCTCTTAGAAAGACCCTAGCACCACCAACCAACCTAGACCTATGGGACCATACGGTTTTCAACCAAGACCCCATTCTAACAAAACCATCACCAAACTCAACCCCCCACCACATCAATAACTTACCCAAGAGAAAAAGCCACATTTAGAGGATATGTTCATGCAATTAATGTTCAAGATGGAAATTAGAGATGCTAAGGTGGAGCAAGTTATCCAAAGCCAACAAGCCACAATTCAAAATTTGGAAAGGGAAGTTGGGCAATTAGTCAAAGCCATGACGGATAGGGCGAAAAGGAAATTTCCTAGCACATCGGAGGTCAATCCTAAACAAGCAATGACCATCTCTCTTAAAAGTGGAAAAGAACTCGATGAACCCAAGGTTGTTGAGAAAACACCAAAGGATAAGGACAATGAGGTGAATGTTGAAGCTAGAATTAAGGGTAAAGAGAAGGATGTCCATGAAGAGTTCCCTTCTAACCAAAATGATGAAGTCAAACCTTATGCTCCCCCTATTCCTTTTCCTCAAAGGTTGAAGGAGTAATCAAAATAGAAGACCTTCTTAAAGTATCTTGATATGTTCAAGAAAATTCAAATGAACATCCCTTTCATTGAAGCAATTTCTCACATGCCTCACTAAGCCAAGTTTCTAAAGGAAATTGTTTCAAGTAAGAAGAAGATTTAGGAGTATGCTACCATTGCTTTGACCGATGAGTGTAGTGCGGTTATCCAAAACAAACTTCCTCCTAAGCTCAAGGATCCCGAGAGTTTCACTATCCTTGGCACAATTGGGAACTATAGAATAGAGAAGTCTTTGTGTGACTTGGGGGCTTCAATCAATATTATGCCTCTTTCCATTTTCCACAATCTAGGCATTGGAAGAGAGCTCAAGCATTCTACCGCTTTTCTCCAATTAGCGGATCACTCTATTCGGTATCCTTTAGGAATTGTTGAGGATGTATTGGTAAAAGTAGGTAAATTTTATTTCCCTGCTGACTTTCTTGTTTTGGAAATGGGTGAGGACTTCGAAATTCCTATCATATTAGGAAGATCATTCTTAGTTACCGGTGGGGCTCTTATTGATGTGCAAAAAGGTAAGTTGACACTAAGGGTTGGGAATGAAACCCAAGAATTCAATGTTTTCAAAGCTTTAAAGTTTTCATCCTTAGAAGGGACTTGTTATAACATTGACCTTGTAGAGACTTTGGTGAGGGATGTTATAGAACAACATCGAGATGACCTTTTTGAAACTTGCATTGCTTTGAGTTTGTCATCAAAGGTAAGGGATCCCATTTTGTGTGAAAGTTCCATGAGGTTAGAGGGTGAGGGATACCTTTTGAGACATAGGTTTGAGGAGTTGGGGATAGGAAAACCTAAGCCAAACCCTTCTTGTGAAACACCTTCTCAAGTCGAGCAAAAACCACTACCCTCTCATATTAGATATGCCTATTTAGGAGAGTCTTCTACATTTCCTGCTATTGTTGCTTTTTGTTTAAATGAAGTGCAAGAAGAAAAATAGTTGAGGGTGCTTCATGAGCACTAAGCTGCTATTGCTTGGAGCATTTCAGACATAAAGGGGATAAGCCCTTCCATTTGCATGTATCGCATCTTAATGGAGGAGGGACACAAATCTTCCATTGAGCATCAAAGATGGCTTAATCCAAACATGAAGGAAGTGGTTAGAGCGAATGTGTTAAAGCTTTTGGATGCAAGTATTATCTATAATATCTCTAATATCAATTGGGTGAGTCTGGTCCAAGTGGTTCCTAAGAAAGGTGGAATTACTGTGGTGGAAAATTCAAACAATGAATTGATCCCCACAAGACTTGTGACCGGGTGGCGCATGTGTATTGATTATAGGAAATTGAATGATGCCACTAGAGAAGATCATTTCCCTTTGCCCTTCATTGACCAAATGCTTGAGATGTTAGCCGGTCATGATTTTTATTGTTTCTTAGATGGTTATTCTGGCTATAACCAAATTCCCATAGCACCCGAGGATCAAGAGAAAACCACTTTTACTTGTCCTTATGGTACTTTTGCATATAGGAGAATGCTATTTGGGTTGTGTAATGCACCCGCCACCTTTCAAAGGTGTATGATGGCTATTTTTTCGGATATGTTAGAAGATACTATATAAATTTTTATGGATGATTTTTCAGTTTATGGTTCCTCATTTGATTTATGCTTGTTAAATTTGAAAAAAATAATTGCAACGATGTAAGAAAACCAACTTGGTGCTAAATTGGAAAAAAGTGTCATTTTATGGTCAATGAAGGAATTGTCTTAGGGCATCATATTTCTTCAAATGGAATTGAGGTGGACAATGCCAAAGTGGAGGTTATTGAGAAATTGCATCCACCCACCTCGGTCAAGGGAGTTAGGAGTTTCTTAGGGCATGCCGGCTTTTATCGGTGATTCATTAAGGATTTTTCCAAAATCACCAAACCTTTATGCTCCTTACTTGTGAAGGTTGCACCATTTAACTTTGATGTTGAATGTGTGTAGGCTTTTGATAGGTTGAAGAAGGCTTTGGTGTCCGCTCCTATTCTCATCACATCGGATTGGAATTTTCCTTTTGAGTTAATGTGTGATGCGAGTGATCATGCTGTGGGGGCTGTTTTGGGTCAAAGAAAAGATAAGAGGTTGCATTTCATTTATTATGCAAGTCGGTTGTTGAATGATGCCCAAGTCAATTATGCTACCACCGAAAAGGAGTTGTTGGCTATTGTGTATGCTTTTAAGAAGTTTTGGTCTTACTTGGTGGGTTCTAAGGTGATTGTCTACACCGATCATGCGGCACTCAAGTATTTGATGACTAAGAAAAACGCCAAGCCTAGACTAATTCGGTGGATTCTCTTGTTGCAAGAATGTGACTAGGAAATTAGGGACAAGAAAGGATGTGAGAATGTGGTGGCGGATCATTTATCAAGGGTTAAATTACCTGGTCGAGAAGAAGAACCACTTTGTGAGAGCTTTCCGGATGAACAACTCTTGCAAGTAGAGGCTATTTCTTTTCTATGGTATGCCAACTTTGGAAATTACTTGGCATCGAGTATTCTTCCTAAAGGGCTTTCTTTTCATCAAAAGCTCAAATTATTGGCGGATGTCAAGTATTATATTTGGAAAGATCCACTTTTGTTTAAGTATTGTGCGGATGGAATAGTGAGTAGATGTGTTCCTAATCATGAAATGACTCCTATACTTGCTCATTGTCATTCTCTACCTTGTGGAGGGCATCATGGACCTGACAAGACGACAACTAAGATCTTCAATGTGGTTTCTTTTGGCCTTCATTGTTTAAGAATGCTAGAAATTTTGTTATGACTTTTGACAAATGTCAAAGAACCTGGAGTATTGGCAAACGCTTTGAGATGCCCCAACAAGGAATTTTTGAAGTTGAGTTGTTTGATGTTTGGGGATTGGATTTCATGGGACCATTTCCACCATCTCATGACAATCTCTACATTTTGGTAGCGGTGGATTATGTGTCTAAAGGGTTGAGGCCATTGCTTTGCCCCACAACACAGCTTAAGTGGTGGTAAAATTTGTGAAGAAGTATATTTTTACAAGGTTTGGAGTTCCAAGGGCGATCATTAGTGATAATGGTGTCCATTTCAACAACTGTCTATTTTCCTCCCTCTTGGTAAAATATGGGTGCACTTACAAGATATCCATCATTTATCATCCTCAAACAAGTGGCCAAGTAGAGATTTCTAATCGGGAGCTTAAGCAAATCTTAGAGAAGACAGTAAATGCTTCATTGAAGTTGGATGATGGTCTTTGGGCTTATAGAATGACTTTCAAGACACCTTTGGGTATGTCACCGTTTTGACTTTGAACACAAGGCTTTTTGGGCAATAAAAACCTTGAATTTTGATTTGGAAAAGGCGGGCAAAAAGAGATTATTGCAATTGAACGAACTTGAAGAGATTGCTCGAATATACAAAGAACGAACCAAAGCTTGGCATGACAAGCACATTCTGAGAAGAGAGTTTTAAGAAGGGCAAAAGGTACTCCTTTTTTAATTCAAGGCTTAAACTCTTTCCCAAAAAGCTTAAATCAATATGGTCTGGGCCATTTATCATTACCAAAGTGTACTCGCATGGAGCTATAGAGATTCAAGGAAATGAGGGCTCACCTTTTATTGTGAATGGCCAATGTCTCAAGCATTATTTGGAGGGTGATCCAATCCACACCGTTCACAAACTCCTCCTTCAACCTTGAAAGCACCTTTTCGTCTGGAATGACGTTAAACTAGCCACCGTCCGGAATGACGTTAAACTACCAAGTATGTTTTTTCTTTTCCTTGAAATTTTATTTGACCTTGTTTGTTTGTTTTCGTTTTATTTCTTGTGTTGCATTATGTCCTATACTTCATCATTTAATGTGAGTTAGTTGCAATCTTTCTTCCAACTTTGATTAAGTTTATGTATCCTTTGATGCATTAAGGATAATGCTTGATTCAAGTGTGGGGGAGGTTCATTTTGATTTGCTTCAGTGATGAAATGTGCTACATGTTCATGCATTTTAGAATGAATTTCGATGAATTATTGTTTGTGAGTTGATTTATTGTTGTGTATGCATGAAAATGATCAATTTTGACAAAATTTGACATTGTGACAACCAGAAAGTTGTCACGGCCATGACAAGCTTACACCAATGAAACCAGAAAGTTGTCACGGCCGTGACATATGAAGTGTCACGGCCGTGACACTGTCATGGTCAGCCTCACGGACGTGACACCCTGGCAGGTTGCTCACATGACCAGAACGACATGACTCGACCATTGCATGCACCACCTAACCTATGGCATGTTTTTCCTTGGTCAAAAAGATGATATTTCCATGCAATTTTCATGCTTAGTTTCTTTTGTTTGCTTGTCACATGCATTGGTTGAATCATGACATCATTGAGCATGCCTAATAGTCACCATAAAGAAAAGAAATGCAGCCTTTGTGTGAGATGATGGACAAAAATTTTGAATTCACCAAGAATCTTGTCATAACCTTTTGACCAGAGGTGCTACAAAATCAAGTGCATGCATGTCATACATACACAAATAATTCGGCCATCACTCTCTCATTCTCTCTCCATTTCATTTTTCTCTCTTTCATCTTCACTCTTGCATTTTCTTGGCTTCCCATTTTTGTTCACCTATTATCTTCCTAACAATTGCATGGTTTTGCATTCTATTAGCCATTAGTTACTCCATTTCTTTCTAACCTTTCCTTGGAAGTTTTGTGTTGTGCAAACACTTGCTTGTGTAGGAATGGAAAAAGATAAAGAAATACTCAACCAATCATCCGATCAAGTTCCACGATGGTCAAGGGCATCCACACCCGATTTACGGTCTTCTCCTCCACAAGGTTCTTCTCCTCAACAACCTGCCATATATTTAAGGAGGAAGTCCACCATTCCACCCTCTACAGACCGAAACACTCCACGCCTAAAAAAAGCACGGCCTCACGCCTCAAGTTCTTCCTCTAGTCTCCAAGATAATCTTCGTTCATTCTTAGAATTTGGGGAGGAGGAGGAACTTGCTAAGGAAAGATACCGTAAGATCTCCAAGCTTGTCATCACCCTAAAGAAATTTATGTTTAAAGAAGATTTGGAGACTTTGGGAGCATTTACAACTGTAGAAAAAATGATGGTCACTGGTGGTTTTCTTGAGTTGTATAATATTTTGGAGGATATTTGTGATGAGTTAACACTTGAAGTATTATGTACATTTCGGGTGGATTGGAATGATGATCATTGACGTAATGTGCGTTTTCACTTGGCAAGGGAAGAAAGAATTCTCTCCTTTGATGAGTTTGGGTTGGCTACAGGATGCTATTACGGTGCCATTGAAGAAGGTCCTAGAATTGATCCTTATTCTTTTAAGTGGCAAAAGAATGAAAGGAATAGCTTTTGGAGTGAGTTGTGTCACCATAACAACCTTGTGTTTAAGCCAAGTGCGTCCAAAGTATCTGAAATGTTTGAAGGTATAGACATGATGGTAAATAAATGGCTAACCAAATCCATTTATGGTCGTGGAGAGGGTGACAATATGGTTAATGATATTGAGTTATTGTGCCTTTATAGTATGTAGAAGGGTCAAAAGATTGATTTGGGAAAACTCATGGCAATGCATTTCCAAAATATAGTGATCAAGGAGAAAGGAAAACTGTTTGGAGGAATATATGTTACTAAAATGGCAAAATATTTTGGAGTGAGTTTTCGAGGCTTAAAGGGACTTAAGAAAATGGAACCTCTTGACATGCAAACTTGGAAGACCATGCATTTGGTCTGGGATAGCCACTACAAAGATGTCTCCATTGCGATGTCTAAAGGACTAAAGATCTCCATTCCAAAGTCACGGGAGCAAGCTACCTCTAGCCATCAAGTCAACCCACCAACTGGGGCTAACTCTTCCAACCCTATTGTTTCTCAAGAAGACATTATGCAAAACATGTATAAAATGAGAAAGGAACAAAGGGTGCAGAGCAAAATTCTTTGTCAAGTGGATGTAAAAGGAAGTAGTGTCTTTTTTTCAAAAGACAACCCATTGCTTTACTCTGCCTCCTGAGTTGCATATTCCGCCAGAGCCATCAAGAGCACAATTCTTTGTGGGCTTTCACCACCCCACTAATGATGAAAGTGAGGATGATGAATCAGTAGCAAAAGTGTATCATTTATTTGCATGACATGTAGTTTAGGAGTTTGCATTTGCATGCTGTCTTATTTTGTTTGTGAGCACGCTTAAATTTTCTCAATGTTTTTCCTGTAATAATTTGAGAGATGTGTTTATATATTTTGCTTGTCCATGTGCTATTCACTATAACCTTTTGATGTCATAGGTCTCACATTTTCGTCTGAAATGACGTTAAACTACTCTTCATCCACAATAACGTTAAACTAAGTTGGCACATATAGACAATGCCCCTTACCATTGAAGAACAAGAGAAGCTTTATAAACCCTATCATTATACTTTATGTTTTTTAATGCCATAGAACTTGTCCTCATGTTCTTTGTGATTGTTTAGAATGATCTGGATTTATATTTTTGAACATTGAGGACAATGTCCATACTAAGTGTGGGGGAGGGGCTATTGATTGTTTCGTTAGGCTAATTGGGTTAATATACTTTATTTTGCTCATTTTCGTAAAAAATGCTTGAAATTTTTGCTTGAATTATGCTTAATTTGTTTAGAATGCATCAAAATTGTAAAGAATAGGATTTGGATTGATTTGGTTGGAAGGTTTTTGTAGTATGTTAGTATGCTTTTAACATGGTTAATTGAGGAATGCGTACTATTTGTTGAAATTTGTTTTGGAATTTGGCATTTTTAGGTTGCAAGGTTGAGAGTTTGTTTATCAAATTCTTTAGTTTATTTGTGGAGGCATAAAAGTGGCTTTCAAACTTGTTGCTAAGTTGTTTTTAAGCAAATATGCTTAAATGATTGAGCTTGTTTGGAAATTTTTTTAGTAGACTTGGTTTTATTTGGAGAAATTATGCTTTTAAATGAGTTGTACTTATTGTGTTTGAAATGGTTAAAAGTTCTCTCTTTGAGGGTAAACCTAACGAGGACAAGTAAATGGGGTTCTAATCTTAAGGTGGAAAAGGTTAGTACACCCGAGAGATCATAAATAAGTGTTTTTACACAAGAACCCTTAACTCACTAACTGCGTTTGTAGCACCCAAAAATAAGAAAGAAGCAAGCAAAGGGATAGTGCAATGGAATGAATTGTGAAAGAAAATGAATTGTGAAAGAAAGCACTTGTTTGTAAAAAGTGGATGAATGAAACCAAGTTTGCTCCAAAAATAAAAAGATATTGTGTTTTCAATTTAGCAACGGGGGAGATAAGCCTTATAGATGCCAATAGACTAGGGGATTTAATAGATAAACTCTTGAGTTTGCAACTTCTCAATGACAAGGTTTGGTTTTGTAAATGATGAATAGCATTGCCTTCTTCTCTTAATCATTTTACTTGCATATTTTCACAGTATAAGAATTATCTTGCCTATTTGATTTGAATTGTATTCTTTCCCCGGATCTTGATTTGGTTTGCTTGAGGACAAGCAAACGAGTAAGTGTGGGAGAATTTGATGTAGGCTAAATTTATATAACAATTCAAGCAAGAATGTGCTTATTTCCATCCTATAAATTTTACTTTTATAGTGGAATTTATATGTTTTATGTGATGTTTGTAGGATGAAGGAGCATGAAGAAAAATGGCTTAAAAAGGTGCCAAAGATAGTCAAGTTCGAAAGGACTCGAGCGAACACATGAAAGAATCAAGAAAACAAAGGAAGTGAGCATGGAAGGGGTGTCACGACCATGAGGAAGGAGTGTCACGACCATGAGGAAGGAGTGTCATGGCCGTGACATGTGAGCGATGGATGGCATATCAAAACAGAAGGTTGTCAAGACCGTGACAGAAAAAACGTCACAGTCGTGACAAACAAGTTTGGCACCCCTTTTTCGGGTAGAAATTTGTCACGACCGTGACATTTAAAACGTTACGGCCGTGACACGCGGGAGATGAAGAAAAGATATGACGCAAAAAGGCTGTCATGTGGGGGACCAAAGGCACATTCTATGGGCATTTTGGAGAGAATTTTTTGAGGGTTTTTGAGGTCACATGTGAGACTATAAATACTCCTCTTATTTTCCATTTTTGGGGTGATTCTAGACACACATTCTCTAGACTTAAAAACATTCTCTTTGTCTTTCAATTTTTAGATAGCTTTAATTAGGGTTGGAAGAATTAAAGAAGTTGGAGGGTCTTGGGCATTCTCTCTCAAAGTGACATTGAATAGGGGTTCTTGAATTTTATCTCTCATTTATTTCTCCACCTTTTAGCTTGGTTTCAATGCTTTATTTTTATTTTATGTTAAATATGATAGCTTAGATCTCTTGTTATGACTTAGAAATGTAAGCTATTGATTAATATTTGCTTATTAATGAATGAGTATTGTGTTTT
>CAODLS010184966.1:0-18597 GCA_948243855.1 Flueggea neowawraea | reverse complement strand
TTTCCTTTCCATTTGTGAGCTTTGTGGCAATGGATGAAAATCATCAACACTTTTCTTCAAAATAGATTTGTCATTCATTAAAACCTCATTTTCCTTTTCTAAGGCTTTCACCTTAACTTCA
Source organism: Flueggea neowawraea (assembly GCA_948243855.1). NCBI lineage: Eukaryota > Viridiplantae > Streptophyta > Magnoliopsida > Malpighiales > Phyllanthaceae > Flueggea > Flueggea neowawraea. The sequence goes on along the minus strand of CAODLS010184966.1, from coordinate 18,476 downwards.
AGTTTTGAAAAACTTTTTTTCAAAACAATATGCCTACTGCCAAGTTCCTCAAATTTACTACTTAAATCATCAAAAGCATCTTGCAACTCATCAAAAGTGTAAAGATCATATACCTCATCATCATCATCACTTGATGAATCATCTTCCTTGACCATTAGACATAGGTTTGCCATCTCCTCTATCTCTTCATCCTCATCCGTGCTTGACTCATCACTATCGCTCCAAGTTGCCTTCATGGCCTTTCCCTTCTTCTTCTTTGAGTATTTTGAGAATTTCTTGGAAATAGTACACTCTTATTTGCCATGGTCTGGTTTGTTGCAATTGTAGCAAATGATTGAGATTTTCTTCTTAGAATCCTTCTTGAATTCCTTCTTTGGCTGATCTTTACTGTTTTGATTTTTGTTCTTCTTTCATGGCTTGTTTCTTTCCATGAACCACTTGAATCTTCTTGCATACATTGCAGTTTCCTCATCATATCTCACTTTTTTCTTCAATTTCAGAATCTTCAACGACCTTAGATTTTAGAGTTATTCCTCTTCTCTTGCCATTTTTGAATCCTTGCTTTTCATCTTCATACAATCTCATCTCACGAGGGAGAAAAAATCCAAGTAATTCCTCCAAATGTAGCTTGTCGAGGTCATTTGCTTCAAGAATAGCATCTTTCTTGAATGCCCAAGATTTAGGTAATGCCCTTAAAATTTTTCTTATAAACTCTGAGTTTGAGTATGTCTTGCCAAGAGTTTTCAATCCATTTAAAATGTCATCGAAGCGATCAAACATTTCTTAGATTCCTTCTCCCTCTTTCATCTCATACTTGTGCACAACAAGTGAAAACTTGTTCTCTTTCACTTGAGATGTTCTTTCATATGAGATTTCTAAGGTTCTCGAAATCTCATGAGCAGTAGAACACTGTTAGACTTTGTTAAACTGTGTTTTGCTCAGTGCACAAAACAAGATGTGCATAGCCTTATTGTTGTATCACGCCATCTCTTTGTCACGGTCTGTCCATTCAGCTTTTGGTTTAAGAATTTCTTCTCCATTTACTGTCTTCACAAGAATGTAGGGACCTGTCTCTATTGCATCACATACTTCTTCAGCTTCACACCTTAAGAAGACCATCATTCTTGTCTTCCAATAAACATAATTACTGTCATCAAAGAAAGAAGCTCGATTAGTAGCCAAACATTCATATTTGGATGTCTCCCATGGATGCCATTTTGGATCTTATACTCAAAGTTGTTAGACATTAAAATATTGAGCATTAGTTCTAATACCGTTGTAATTCCAATATGGCTATCCAAGAGGGGGTGAATTGAATTTCTTGCTAAGTATTGAAAACTTTTTAACTATTTTTGCAATATTTTGAAAACAAAAATCAATAGCTCAACCCAACACATTGGTTAGAAACTGAAATGAAAATAAGGGATAGAGAAAACAAACCCGCGATTTATAGTAGTTCGTTCCTCCTTGACCTGCGTCAACTCCTCTAGCATCACCTAGATAATTTCAGTGCACTAAATCTTCTTTATTTGCGGGTAAAGGCAAACCGTTACAACCTCTTGTTTTTTAGGCTCACAAGACAACCTTTACAATCCTTTGTTTTTAGCTGGCTCAACAAGAAAACCAATACCCACTTGTTTTTCAACGGTACCAAACAAGCAAACATATTCTACACACAAGCTTTACCACCAAAACTTGATTACACAAGGTTTAATAAAACAAGAACAATATTCTGACACCAATTCTCAAAGCAAATAGCAACACAAAAGCTTAGTGAGATGTAAGAAGTATAGAACACTTAGAGAGAGAAAGTTAAGAATAAAATTTGCAAAGCTTGGGTACACTCTTAAAAGATTGTTCTATACTTGCCTCTACGTTGATGAAGTCTATTTATAGCTGCTCTCAGATAAATAGCCGTTGTGGGTTCAAACAATCCATTGTGAGAGAGCTGCAACTTGATAAAATTGTTGAACTTAGTCCTTACTACGCGCATACTATACATAGTGCGTGCGCAATGTCCATTTCCATCAGAGTCTTACGTGCTGCAGACCCTCTTCTGTGTTCATAGTATGAAGTCCAATATCCACAGTTTGATTAAATAAAAAACCTGGAATATACTGCGTGAGTAACACTTGTACTACGGTCGTAATACTATGGTTTTACATGTATTGCACTGTCTTCTATGGGCATAGACGGTCCTCTAAGATTACACATTTGATTTGTCATGTGATTGAGTTATATGGTGTTAGATAATATTCAAATTTGAAATTCCCCAGAAGCGTCTCAGATTTGTCTCATAGTCCAACTCACCCAGTTCTACGTGTGTAACACAAGTTCTATGTGCGTAGAACGTAATCTGATCTGCCAATAAACATTCGCTTTTTGAATTTCTAACAAAACATTACAAAATTTGTCGTTTGCTGGAAACATGTCATACATGTCTATGCTCATAGTATCTCTTATTACATGCATAGTAAGAATCTCTTTTGGAATGTAACTCTTTCCTTCTACGCGCATATTTTCCAGTTTGGATTCAAGACTCGTCTACCCGCATAGTATTCCATACTGCACGCATAGTATGTCACCTGAATCATTTTCTTCTTTACTACGTTGATTCCATCTGATATAATGCGCACAAAAGAGAATTAGACCATTCTTTCTTCTTATTTAAATGGTACTGCAAGCATAGTATATAGTATTACGCGCATTGTATCCATTCTGGAACACTTCAGATTTGTTTTATCTTTATCAAAGTACATGGATTAACTTTTTCAATTGTTTTGTTAAATCATCAAAACTTAGAGGGAATTTTCATGTAGATCAAACTTGGTTCAACATTAAAAACTGGTAAATAAATTATTAAAATGTGCCCCATAATGTTTCCCTTCATTTCACATTTTTTTAATTACCAAATCAATTTAATAGTAGACAATTATTCCCATTCTGAATCCTTTTTTAATTCGTTATTTTTCAAGATATTACCTATTAGATTAAACACTAAAATAGAGAAACATATTTTAAAAAAAATCAATAGCATGAACATGAACAAATATGCAAGTCAGCCATTACATCTCATAGCAGGAGCCTTAGTCATAGCCTTTGATTCTTCATGTGCATTCTGCAATTGATATAGCAAGAAACTCGCAATTAATCTGATGCAAACCAGAGCATAATAAGATGTAAAACATTACTTAGCTGCGAGATGGATGTCAATTCATACCTTTGTTTGTTCATGACTTAAATATTGGTAGTTATGCAGCCGCGAAATTGTTCAATGAAATGGTAACAGGCTGTCATGTTTTGCTCAACAATCAGTCCTTCAGCCTGCATTAAATCCCACAAAAACGAACCGCTTCTTAGAATATGAAAGAACAAATGCAATGAATAAACAAGAAATAAGAGAACATAGGAAAGTGTTAAACAAACAATACCTTCAGACGCGAGAGTTGGTGCAAATTGAATCCACAACCTCGCATCATCCATCGTAATTAGCGCCAGACCTGAACATGACTACAATCAGTTACAATTTTTAGAAATGAAGGGGAAAAACGAGCTTATTCTACATAAATACAATGATCAAAACAGACCAACGCTTCCGATAAATCCTGAAACGAACTCCCGTCATTTGTCCCGAGTAGAGACATACTTATTCTGGAAATAGAAATAAACGTATAGGCCACAACGGTTACAATCGCATAAATAAACTCAAATAGCGTAAAGAAGAAAATGGAGAGGACCTAACGATTTTCTTCAGAAGGACCAATTGAGGCATCGAGAGGAGGAGAGCGAAAGGCCATTAGAGACAACAATGAAGCGAGGATGTCATCTATGGATTCAGTTTGCTCCGACTATCGATTTCGAACTTTTGGCAAGTCTCTGTTTGAAACAATACTAAAAATGCTAATAACTGGAGAGTGGAGAATAACAAACCAGAAATTGAAATCTGGAATTTCAGATAAAGGAGACACCATTGTTTTAGAGATGCAGATTCGTTAATGAGAGAGAGGCAGGTGGGGAAGTGGTGTGAGAGAGAGAGTGCGATGGTGGAAGAGAAAAAAAAAGAGAGCAAACCTGGTGGAGAAAGGGAGCAGATCTTGCGAAGAGAGGGGAAGCAGGAGGGAGAGAGAGAAACGACAGGCATGGGAGAAACCGCTGTTGTGACAGAGAAGACAGAGATGGCACCATGGCGGTGTTGTGGAAGAGAGAGCAGGTGAGGCTGGAGAGTGGGATCGGTGGTATGGAAGGAAAAGAAAGGGACACGTGTTTGAGTGAACATATGGAAAAGAGATAAGACAGAACACGTGTAAATAAGTGGGATGCCTGAGAAAAAGACTTTTTTTACGAAGAAAGATTGAATTCATTAAACGGACTCCTGCTGGAGCCAAGTCATTATAGATGAGTCTGGATACAAAATACAATCAGATGTTACACAAGGATCTAAATAGACTTTAGCCCAGTAATCTGCAATCCTATTAGCCGCTCTAGGAATCCACCGAAATTGACACTGAGCAAAAGAGGTCTTCAACTCATGAATCTCTCTTACTATGCTGGAGATTTCCCAGAGCCGACTTTCACCTTGCCTAGCCACTTCTTCCACAATTATCTTGTTATCTGATTCTATAATAATGCTACCCCATCCCCTATGCTTTGCCAACAATAAGCTGGTTTTAACAGCTTCTGCTTCTGCAGCCAGCACACTTGCCATTCTTCTCCTTGCGCCTGCTCCATCTAATAACCTCCCTCGTGATCTCTTGCCACCACTGCAATCCCTGCCCAGTTAGATTGCTCAATAAAAGCTGCATCACAATTAAGTTTAATCAACCCTTCAGATGGCTTCTCCCAAACAGCAACCAGCGGTGCACTACTAGCCACAGATTGGGCCTCCTCCTTCCACACCGTAACATTGAGCTCCTTAAGTTGGCTGTGAATCCTCTGTAACGTTCTTCTAGGATCAGGTGAAATCCCATTGAACACCTTTTCATTCCTAGCTTTCCTAATCTGCCAGCACACCACCAGACACTGCTCCATGATTCTAGCCCCTTCGCCCGAGCTTGTTCTACGAAAATAATTCCACCATTCATTAAAAGAATTGAAATTAGTGGGGAGCATAGGAATGGGCAGAGGACAACCAAGCCAGGTGGGTCTAGTATGAGGACACTCCAAAATAAGTGCTTGATCGATTCATCCCCTGCAAAGCAAATCGGACAGACCTTGTCTAGCGCCAAACCTCTCCTGAACAGATTTTCCTTTGTAGCCGCCGCATCCAATAACACTCTCCAGAGAAAATGATTTAACTTAGGAGGGGTATTTAGCTTCCAAACATGGCTCCACAACTCCTGATCCGTCTCCATCCTCTGGGCACTATTGGCTCCCCTAGTTTCCAACTCCCTCTTCTCCTTAAGAGCATGGTAACACGATTTTACAGAAAAGCTTCCCTTCTTATCAAAATGCCAAATTAACATATCAGCCTTCCTCGTGGAAATAGGAATTTTCTCTATTTCCTCCATCTCCCCTCTCGTAAAGAAGGCATTCAATCTACCACGATCCCACCCACACCCATCTTCTCTCATTAAATCAGCAACCCAATGGCAGTTAACCCCTATAGGTCTCGGCAAAAAAAACCCTGAAATCCGAAAGGGAGGGAATCCAAGGTGTACTCCAAATAGGAGTGGATTTACCATCCCCAATATTCCACCTTAGCCCAATCTGTAAAGCATGCCTACCCCAAATGATACTCTGCCATATCCAGGATGTACCTTTCTTCAAATTATAAGAAGTGAAGTTCCCATCCCGAAAATATTTCCCTCTAAGCACTCTGACCCATAAAGCCTCTGGTTCCTTAAGAATCCTCCAAGCCATCTTTGCAAGTAATGATTGATTGAATAGCTCCACCTCTCTCAAGCCCAAACCACCATAATTTTTCCTCTTTATTAACTTCTGCCATCCAACCCAATAGACCGCCCTCTTTTCCAAGCTATGTCCCCTCCAAAACTTCCTTACAATCTCCTCCAGTTTGTGAACAGTTTCTTTGGGAAGCCGAAACACAATCATAGCATAAGATGGAACAGCTTGCACCACTGCTTTAACTAATACCTCCTTGCCAGCTTCTGAAAGCAACTTCTTCCACCCATTTACCTTCGCCCTGACCCTACCAACTAAATAGTTCAATGTTTGCACTCTAGAATTTTCTCAAGTTGAAGGGAGACCAAGATAAAGATCACATTCTCTCACCTCAGAACAACCTAGTTTTTGTAAAATCTGTGCCTTACTGTCTGCAGGGACCGAGGGAGAAAACAGAACACTGGACTTGTCAAAATTAATACTCAGGCCCGAGACATCCGCAAACTGCCTAAAGATTTGCAAACAAACCTCATCCTCCTCAACGTCAGCTTTAGCAAAGATCAACGTATCATCAGCAAACAGCAAGTGGGTAATCTCTGGAGTTCGGGCATTGATCTTGAACCCATGAATAGGGTTTTTCATCCGTCGATTAATAATTACGTGGATAAAGTCTCAGACACAAAAAGGAAAAGGTATGGGGACAAGGGGTAACCTTGCCTTATCCCCCTACTAGGTTGGACATTAGCAACAGGATTACCATTAAACACAATATCATAATAAACTGAAGAAATACGTTCATGAATCCCCGAACCCCATTTTCTGCAAGACCCTAATCAAAAACTTCTGTTGGAGAATTTCGGTCTAAGTTTTTAGAATGCTTTTGTATGAATCGAAGCGACTTGAAAAATAAGAGCGAAATCAACACAATGATTTATAGTGGTTTGATCAACGTTGCCTACATTCATTGCCTAAATCTCACTTAGGTTTTTCACTATCGATGATTGATTATGGCTCAATTCAATAAGGCTAATACACGAGGTTGATTCCGACTTAACACATCTAAGGCAAACAATGTTGTTTTCTATAGGTTCACAACAAACTTCTCTCAATATTGTTTTATACTCAGGTTCACAACAAACCTCTACAATGTTATTTTTTTATAGGCTTACAACAAACTTAACTCACACTCTCAAAGTGTATACAATTGGTTTACAATCAATGAAGAATCAATGAAGCTCTATGCTAGAGTTGAATATTTGATATTAAAGGTTCAACTGTGATTTCTAGCTTGAATTGATGTTTTTCTTGATGGAAATTGATAGAAAGTTTGGCTCTATGATTTCTGATGTTGTCCAACATGTTTTTAGTCTTCTCTTGATGTATTTATAACCCTTTGAATCAATATGACCATTGCTTTGAAGAATATAGTCATTGGAGTGCATTTAATGTTGTTTGTCGCTGTCTGTTTCATTCTCACGTACGTGACATTAAACTTACGTACGCTACCTGAGATTGTTGCAGCTCACGTACGTAACAATACATGTTACGTACGTTGATCATCTTTGAGCAAGTTTTGCGTACGTGAAACTATATCTTACGCACGTGAATGACAACACACATACGTGAACTTCTTCTTACGCACGTGAAACGTGTTTCAGAGGGTTCCAGTGGCTTTTGCTTGTCTTCAGATCCTCTCTCACATACATGATACGTTGCTAATGTATGTGAGATGCTTCTGTGACTTAGTTTCACAAATCCAAACTTTCCAACGTGTTTCTCTTCAACTCAAATGTTTTACTCTTCATCAAAACCTTTTGCTCATCATCAAAACACACAAGGAACTTATTGTTGATCACCCATGATCCAACAATCTCCTCCTTTTTTATGATGACAAAACTTTGAAAAATTAATGCTCTACATCAAGGACAACAACATTAATCAAGGATTCTATCCTTGTCATTTGGTTAGCATCATGCAAATGAATCAAATGAATAGCCAAAAAAAAATTTCTACCTCTTTTCAAATAAACATATAAGTATATTCAACATTCCCCCTATTTTTGTAATCATTAAAAAGATTAACCAAAGCTAAACATTTTCACTCCCGCTTTCAAAAACAATTTGTGCATAAAAAAAATCTCTCCCCCTATTTGTTTCAAACTAATGCATATATTTAAATCAACACATTCAAAATATCATGCAAATAACAATAAGCAAATAAAAAATAAAAATTGCATGAAATTTTAAAATAATGAGAATTAGGAGTACCTAATATGCCGAAAGACATACATTGGCCGATGGATCGCCATCATCGCTTGAAGAAGAGCTATAACCTTTTATTTTCTTCTTATTTTTCTCCTTCCATCTCTCCATCTCATTTTGTTGATTCTTCTTGTTTTTCAACAACTTTTTGTAAGTTGTTATCCTTTTGGAGCAGTATTTTGTCTCTTCATCCTCTTCTTCATCCAAACTTGTTTCTCCCTCACTTTCATCTTCTTGAAGATGAGTAAAAGCTTTCAATACCTTGCTATGCATAGGTCTTTCATCTCTTGACCTTAGTATGATCTCATAATTTAGGAGAGATCCAACTAAAGCACTAAACTCCAATGAGTTTAAGTATTTGGATTCCATAATAGCCGTAATTGTTGCATTCCATTCTTGTGGCAAAGACCTCAAAATCTTCTTGACCTTATTGCTACTAGAAATTGGTCTTCCAAATGAAGCAATACCATTTTTGCAAAGCGATCAAGCATATTGCTAATGCTTTCATCCTTTCTCATCATGAACAACTAATAGTCATGAAGAAGCATATTGATCTTGGTTTCTTTGGCTTGAGTTGTGCCTTCATGAGTAACCTCAAGCATTTTCCATATCTCCTTAGCATTCTCACAAGATGAAATTCAATTGATCTCTTTGGGACTCAAGGCACAATATAATAATTGAGTAGCCGTTGAGTTTAGATTAAAAGACTTCCAATCTTTATCTTTGAAGTCTTTATACTCCTTGATAGGACCATCTTCATTTTTTGGAATAGTTGGACCAAGAACAATTACCTTCCAAAGCTTTATGTTGAAAGCTTCAAGGAAGATAGTCATTTTCTTCTTCCATGAATTAAAATTTGAACCATCAAAGTAAGAAGGGGAGTTAGGAGAAGAACCGGGAACACTTGGAGTAGGAGGACCTAAATCCATTTTGTTGATACGGATCTTTGCTCCAAGGATGTTAAGCCTTTTTATCGGAGACCCGCTCTGATATCACTTGTTGGAGAATTTGGGTCTAAGATTTGGATAGCTTTTGTATGAACGCAAGCGACTTGAAAAGTAAGAGCAAAATCGACAAAGGATTTATAATGGTTCGGCGAATACTCGGAGAATAGGTTTTTTTTTGCCGAATAAAGGGGAGGTGGGGGCAACCAGTAGGTGACGTACCCTTACTGGGCGTTACAATACAGGTTTAAACCGAAAGGTACCCTCCCCGCTAAGGAATGTTCCTGTGAGCCATAACTGACACTCGACAGCGGACTTGAGCCCTTGCACAAGTGTGGTCACCGTAGCACCACACCGAGGACAAGCGGGCCGGGCCTGAACAACTCAGCTCTATGCAACACGTGTCCGAATGACAACTGGATAAATCCGGACTTACGCCGCTCCCACGTCTCAAACTCGTGCCGTAAACTGAGGTCAGCGTACCCCGTTCCGCTCGGTCACCCCTTGGAGGGTGCCTACTGCTTTATTTGGCTTTCTAAGAAGTATTGAGTTTCGAATAAGTATTTTCAAATTTTGACTTGTTCCACTGAGATTAAAGTTTGATTCGGATAGGAGCAAATAAAATGACTTCTCAAAAACCCTGTACAATCTTTTACAAATCTATTACCATTATGCTACCCATTGAATACTAAGACACACTAGCATGGTGCTAATACGGCGGGTAACTTCTACGTAAAACTCACTGTGATAGAGTTGCAAATGACTATAAACAATATGTATGAATTTGTAAATGATTTATACATAAATATATTAACAAGCCTTGTTGGAAAATATTAATAAGCCTAAAACAAAAGTCCACTTTTCCAGTAGAAAGTATAACTAATTTCTCCAATAGAAGGTACTTTATGATTTCATAATTTGAATGAACTCACAGAAGGATGAAGGACCATTGGGTAAATCCTCCATACACTTAATGAAGAGAATCAACTAGTCAACGAACACACAAATTACCTTTTTTTTTTTTTTTTTTTTTGGGTTTTGTTTTCTTTGTTGACTATCACAATCGAACAGGTGACAAATGTAGTCGACAATGCAACTCATGGTATTTTTCCACATATATTTTTAATTTGGTGGCATTCCATGTTGATTGCCATGTTGTTGGCAACCGAAGTTCTATACAAGTATTGCTCATGTTGACCATACACTTCCATTGTTAAGCTTAAGCACAATTTTTTAAACAAAAGATCAAAACAGAATGAAAACACACTCATGTACAAAGAATAAATGTAGATATGGACCACTACAGAAAAGGTTAGCATCCAACAAATAAAATAGAAAGCTAATCTTTCTCACTGTACACTTTTGACTATTTGGAAGGGGGAAAATCACATATTTTTTTAATTAAAAATATAAAAAATAAAAAATAAAAACTGCTAAACAGATTTTCAATTATGAAAATGCATAAATACCCAAACTTAAAAAATGTCAGATTTTCATAATCGTGATATTTTTGCGAGACATTGATTTTTAACATTTTAAGAAATACTAAGAGCATGTCCAACGGGTTAGTTATATTTAAGAAGTCAAAAATATTATTTTATTTTTATTTGTGTATTAATTTTTTTTCAAAATTTGTATACTGAAGAGAAAAAATATTAAAAAGTATATATTTTATTGATAAAATAAGTGAATAATATTTAGGAGTTGTATAACTTACCCCAGCATTGTAAACGAGCTGGATTGCATGGATGGGGGCAGCACTAACATCTTCTGATTAGTATGCTTTGTCCATTGGAAGATTTTGATCCAAAACCTATGCAGATCACATTTTATTTGACATTTTTTTTAAGGAGATAGGGAGAAGGAAAGATGCTACAACTTTAACCGTAGATGTCTCCACTCCCACTGACTTACCTGCAGATTATCACCAAAGAGTTTAAGCTGAGCGGTTGCTTTGTCATCCCGGATCCCAATGAATGCTTCAAATGTAGCCTGTTATCTGAACCATAAGAAAGTGAGCAAGCACAGTTATTTTACCATGTAAGGTTAACATATAATACCAACAGTAAATAGAAAAACTCTCGAAAATATGCAATCATACAAAAAAAGATTTTTTAAACACTTCACTCTTAGATTAATACGAAGAAATACAATATGAAAAGTACAATTATAAAATCACGCAATAAATGAAATACCTTGTATCCAAAGAGCGCATCTTCATAAGTCCCGTATGGATCTATATTAACATCCAGCTTAGAGTTCTCCACCACTGAAAAAATTGGAAATATATCACTATTATCACCATATACCTGAACAAAATCAACAGTCAACATTAGCTGCTTCAGGACACAAAAAAAAGTTTCATTTGCACTAACCAATTCCATCCAAGCTATATCAGACTCATAGTAGTAATTTGCATTAGATCGCCTTTGGGACTCACAAAAACTATTTTAAAAATATTTTAAAAATATCGCATGCATATATAGTTATAATATATATATATATATATACACACACACTCACACTCCAAGAGTAAGTATTTTACACTTACTTTTCATCCTCACTATCCATTGTATTTAGATTTAATAGGATTAGATTAAAAAAAAGAAGGTACATCAACCATTAGATTCACATGCAATAAATATTGGAGATTAAGAGTAGGTTAAAAAACTTACTCTTAGAGTAAGTGGAGCCTTCCTCTATATGTATATATTGTTGGAATCCGTGATACCATACATGTAGCAAAAAATAAAATCTTTTGTCACGCACTCCACCAAGGATCCAAGCAATTCAATAAAACCGACTAAGGAATATTTGTTTACCTCTAATTTCCGAGACAATAATGGAAAGATGATGCTGGATTTGAGTCTTAGACGCTGCAAGATGCGAACATCCTCTACTGGTATCCACACGAACAAACTGCTAAGGCATTGGCGTGCTAGCATCGAATTTTTGACTCTCAAAAATACCTTGCTATTTTTGAAGTGGTATGGACGACAAGAAGAGGATTTTGTTTTGGGGCTTCCATATGATGCCTATTTATAAACTTCAATAAACCCTAGTTCTAATCTTATTACCAGATCTAATTCTTATCTTACAAAAACTCCACTATCCTAGTCTAACTATAACATACCACTTTAAGGCATTGTTATTAATTAATATAATAATTTCAAAAATTATTAATTAACGTAATAATTTCGGCACCCATTTTATTTCATAAATAAAATGCCAAATGTCATGTTGACCAAGTCAAACTCCTTATTAGTTGACTAAGTCAAATAAGCTCTTTCTTTTGTTAATTAAGCCAAACAAATAATTTTGACTATGTCAAATGAATTTTAATTTGTTTTTAAAACTATTATAAAACAAATTATTTCATCATAAAATAATAACAAGACACATTATAAAATATATAGTACAGTTCGAGAGTGTGTGACCAAGTAGGTCCGCTCAATATTGGTAGTAAGCCCAAATAACCATTTAGGCCCATAAGTCATAAGCGGGCTCTAGCAAGTCATTATGACTACCCAACATTAGTGAATTCGATAACTTGACAAAACCTAATGCACAGTTTGATATTTAATCTTTTTGTTACACGATATCTCTATTAAACATAAAGTATGGATTATGTCATCTTTATATAGTTTAATCAAATATTTCTTGAAACCAAGTAGACTGACCAAAACAAATGATATTGATAATCCCTATCAATTTCATTCAAGCACGACCATGCATTTCATCAATCTTACTTGTCAAGTGGCCAAGAGATATCTCACTCAAATAAGAGTGGGACAAATTCCTTCATTGTCACTCACATTCCTCCACATGATTTACTACACGCCCAATCATAGCTTATATTACCATCCTGTTACGGATGATATTGAACTATATCAAAACATAAATATTCTCATGTAGGAATCAATGGTGAATTCAGGTCGAATGACTCAAATATTACTACTGCAAAAAAAAAATACTGATGACATATATTTTGTAAAATCCTGCCCGTTTTGGTTAGGAGTCCTGTAGACTTCGGTCCGAGTCTGATTTGACCTTGAAGGTAATCAGACGTATTTGTCGAGGACTAGGTGTCATCAAACCTCGAGGGAAGTTCGGTGCATGTGGAGAAACGTGAGACGTCGAGTATGTGATGGGAGAGTAAACAACTTGCGTAGCACGTTGTCTGGAAAAGCAGCATGACGTACGTTACATAGGTAAGACGTATGTTATCTGGGACGAGGATGACCAACGTACGTTGTCTGACTATGACGTACGTTGAGGTGTGTTATTCGAAACCCGTAGCTACAGGAAGCATTACCACGTACGTTATAGGGTCACGGCGTACGTTGTGCATCACCACGACGTACGTTGTCACCATGTACGACGTACGTTGCCTTTGATCTGCAGTGCATAAAACGGGCCGAAACACATCATTCCGTCATTTTTCTCTCAATTTCTCTCTCAAAACTCTCTCAACTAGTCTGAATCTTTCCACATTGGTTCCCCAACGTCCCTAGCCCACTTCTGAGGTAAGATCAACTCCTTTTCTTCCATTTAAACATCATTTTAAGCTTTGATTCTTGCATGCACATATTGGGTCAAAATCTATCTAGGTTTTGATCTGTGATGATTTTGAGTTAGTTGATGTTAGAGGATGTTAGAACAAGTGTTAGGGGACTTGTAGGAACGTGATTTAAGCTTTGAATCAAGAGATTTGATGTGTTTTTGGAAAAGCTAGGGTTTGGTTCGGATTTTTCCAAATTGTGAAAAATCTGTTGATCGTTGGTGAAATATGAGTTCAAATTCATGTTCAGGGAACGAATTCGAGTAGGAATGCGTGTCTGATTTTATCGGGCAGCGGGCGAAACGCAATTGTGGCGTTTTCATAAATATTTTCCTAAGGCAGCAACATTAGTGCATTTTTGCAAATACTTTCTGCCATAGTTAGAATTGTGAATTTTAGAGACTTTGAGGATAAAATATGATTTTTGGGATCATAGGGACTAACTTATAATTTTTATGAGTCCAGGATAAATTCGCATTTTCTGAGAGTTCGAGGTCGAATTTGGGGATTCTGACTTATAAATTATGAGTCAGTAATCTCAAAGTACCTCAAAAATAGTTTCATGAATTGTCGAGTCTCGGGGACTAAAACGTAATTTTACATTGGTCGGGGATCGAACTGTAATTTTATGTAGATTTTGGATTTTGACTTGGAAGTGATAGATTCACTTTCGGATTATATTTTGGGTGAATTTGAGAGCCTGCATTTGCATATCATGCATTTGGGTATTTGTCACAGTACCGCATTGTGATATATTGTGATGTGTTGTGTGTACAACTTCTTGTCCTTGCCAGCGAGATCATCCACCGACGAGTGGGACTTGACTGGTGCTTTGGCTTGAATTGTCAGGTGAGTAAATAACAGCTTCAGACATATTGGTTGTCTCGAACTCCATTTACTTGTTTTTGATGTGTTGGATATATGTATCCGAAAATGACTAATCTAAAGGATTGGTTGAGATAAAAATGATTATTTGTGTAATAATCGATTTTTGATTTGAACTGGTACCTGTCAGGGACAAAGTGAGATGTCAAAGTATAGACATAGACGTTCATCTGGTGGTCAAGGCCAGAGGCAGGTACATGTATCCCAGAGTGCTAGTGTAGCACAACCAGCCATGCATGCTGGAGGACAGAGTTTTGGAGGTTCACGTCCGCTTTGTGAGACGTGTGGGAGTAGACATTCAGGGGCTTGTAGTAGGACAACAAGCCTTTGTTTTCGTTGTAAACAGCCAGGGCATAAAGTGGTTGAGTGTCTTGTGAGGTGTGGCAAAGTATCACAGACTGTACAGTCAGTGATCGAAAGTACAGGTAGTGGCGCGACAGTTTCTGGGAGTCGTAGCTAGACTGGACAGGGTACAGACCGTAGGCAGATCGGACAGAGCAGTTCTGCTACTGGAGGGCAGGCTCGAGTGTACCATTTCACTCGTTAGGAGGCGCAGACCTCCAATGCTGCAGTTACTGGTATGCTTGTCATTTTCGATATTCCTGCTTATGTATTATTTGATACTGGTGCATCGCCTGTCCATGTATTCCATGTAGTATTTCTCATAGTGAGTCAGTCCTATATCATGTTCCCAACATGTAACTATGTTCTAAATAATATCCCATGTCCATGATCAGTAAAACATGATCATCTCTCAGAGTACATACTAGTCTTAACTCATTATCATTCTCATGATAATGAACAATCAGGGACAATTTAGAATAGTGTTCTTTATCTTAAGGTTTTACTATCAAGTTACGCACTTGATAACATAAGACATAATCAACTATTCATGGATATTTTTATCAACTTAATGCATTACAAAATAACATGATAAAATATATGTCAAAATAAAAAGTATCGTATGTATTAAATAACAATATAAATGACAATGTATATATGATTGGGTTAGAGCATATCACTAATGTATATATATATATATAAGTATATAAATCGGGGCAGGGTGCAGGCCAGGTATATTAAATACTGACTCCGCCCCATCCCCGCTAATTTTAATTTTGGGTTATCCCGAGACCCGCCCCGCTCCGCTTTTTCGGTCAAATCTTGAAAAAACCATCGTTTAGGGCTGATCGAGTAGGTACCCGTAGGTTCGAGATATTTTGCCATCCCTATATATATATATATAGAGAGAAGGGGAGGCTCCACCCTTAATTTTATTTGTATCTGACAGCTATAAAATTGCCAACTAAGCTAGTCACTTTTACATCAAACAAACCAATCCCAATTGAAACAACCAGCTGCCTTCGTTCTTTTTCACTTCAAGCCAATAAACACAACCCAACCCAATTAAAACAACCAATTTGGCTGCCTTAATTCCGGTTGAATTAAAACCAAAAAAAAAACCCAATTAAAATAGGCAAGTCGACTCTTTCAGTGTAAGATTCTTTCGCTCTAACGTTTCGAACGACCTGCTTCTCTCCTTCTTTTGCACCTTCATTCGTCCGTTATTGATCTTAGGAGGTAAACTGTCTTTTACTTTTTGATTTTGTGAAGAATTAGATCCATGATGTTAGGCAATCGGAGACGGCGAGTTCTTGTTGCCTCCTTAGTACTTGACTGACTACGACGTCTTCATTGACAAGAAGATGGCTTCTGTTCACAACAACGTCAGCAACAGGTAGTTAACAACAAGGATTGTGTTCATAATTGTATTTGGTTTGTAATTTTGTTTGGTGGTTTGTAGGCAAAGAAGGATTCGATTTTGCAAAGGATTTATTTTTGTTTTGTTGTTTCGGTGGAGTGATGTTTTTAATTTTGCTTTCAAATGATACTTGTTTCTTGCCATATTGTGAATACTTTCTCTCGAACTTAAAGTGAGAATCTATTATCGTCGGCTGGTTCAGTTGACTTGGTTGTGTTCCTTGTAAATTCTGTTTTAAGACTTTGGAAGAACACTCATGCTGCAGCTTGTAAATTCTGTTTTTAAGACTTTGGAAGAACACTCCTGCTGCAGCTTAGTTCTTCAATAGCTTAGTTTCATTGTTGATTCTTACATTTTTTGGGAACTTCTTTATGAAACCTTAGAAAAGACTAGTTAGTGCCGAGGTTTGTCTTAGTCTTCACCAATTATTTACCCTCATTGATATATGATAGCACTTATGTTCTTTTTACTTCTAAATTGGCTTCTTATTCTCTCAATTTTTGAACAAAGTAATCCCGATATATAATGGGAAAAGAAGGGAAAAGAAAAAGAAAAAAGAAAATTATAATTGGATACAACAAAAACAACACTTCCATTACTACAATATTGATGCTATCAAATGCTGCACCTCAATCTCACCAGCAAACCTAAACAAAAATCAGGATCTGTACAAATTTACTAACTGATCTCAACCAAGAAAATTATATAGTTTCCTACTCTCCAATTACAACAGGATTTTGATCTCCATTGCGGAGAGACCCTACAATCCAACAAGCTGTGACTTCCTTCAAATGTTCTCTCTTCTTTAGAAGATTTTTTTTTTCAGATGGACAATTCCACATGATGATTTACAGCCTAACAACTGGGCATCACATGATTTGGTGCTTTGCTACAAAATAAGGACCCATTTGCAGTGCTTTATATATATATATATATATATATTGAACTGATAAGTAATTGAATCTGATTAACTGATGTGGACTACGCCACTTGATGTGGACTATGTCACTTGATACTGATCACGTGTGTTTGTGCTGGACACATGAGTTATCATCAACCCTAGTAGTTAAGCCTTCCTGAACATTGATATACCAAAGGACATGCATTCCCAATAGCTAGGGTGTCTCAAGTCACATAATATATATATATATATAAAGATCACAGGCAAGCATGCACAATTAGTCTTAGGCATTTTAGCCCAGCCTGTAGGCTGGACTGAGCCCGACCTAGAAAAAGGGTCGGCTAGGCTAGTATTATTTAGCCCGCGGGATGGCCTGACCCAAAAATGTTTAGCATAAAATAGGGTTGGGTCTAAACTTATGGAATGACCCACAGGGTGGCCCTGTCCGGATCGAATATATATAATATATATAATTTTTTATATTATATATATAATATATAGTATATTAATATTAACTTGATGTATTATGTGTTATAAATTAATAAAAATGATGACAATTATAAATTTAAGAATTGTTTAGTATTTATTAAAGTATAATTTATATAATAAAGTGTATGTTAAATTATATTTTGATAAAAAATATGGAATATTAATATTTGTTTTAAAAACGGCCTACGAGACGGCAAGGCCCAACCTGCACTTTTGGATGGGCGAGTTTGGGCTGGGATGTTAGCCTCGTCGGGCCTGAGGGACTGGGCTAGAAAAATACCCTCCAGCCCAGCCGGTGCCCAACCCTATGCACAATAGATAATAATACTCATACGTATATTGATACTAGTACTGATACTTACATTATATTGATACTTATACTAATTATCTTATTCCATATTTCATATAATCAAATTTTAGGAAATATTGATCCTTTAATTAGTCCATTTACAGATTATGCCCGAACACATCAAAATTATATAATTTGAGAAGACATAGCCTATGTGTCTAGAGTTGCCGATGCTCTCATTTGGACATCGAGCCAATAATGCAAATCTCAGACCAGGAACACATACCACATAAAGAGTCGAACATGTAACACACATCGGTGGATGATTGGCCAACTCGAATATCAAACTGAGCTGAACGTGTCATGACAAAGCCCAAATCTAAGTTGGTCTCACAAGCCAACGTGAAAATCAAGGTAAACATAGGGTGGTCTTAAATCTCCATTGACAAGAAAGACCTCAATCTTCTTTACATACAGTGTATATATATAAAATATGTACTAAAATTACACGCATAATAGAACAACATGCATGTCGTATTTGAA
>CAODLS010184828.1:0-14515 GCA_948243855.1 Flueggea neowawraea | reverse complement strand
GTGATATTGGACATACCAATTTCAAAACGTTCTTAACTCACTAGAATCTCTAAGTGTCTTTCCTCAACACTTAGGGAATCATGTTTCTATGAAATTCTAGTATAGACCAATAGTTTAACCAATATCGATGATGAGTATCATAATCTTTTATGAAGTAAGTGAACATTCATCACCATTGTACACTTAATGCACAATCAAATCTCCTTTACGACCACCACCGTCCCAAAATACTTTCTTTTGAGAGCCGTGCAAATTCTTCCTTAATTTGCACTATGTTCAATGCAAAGTGGTTTTATCTCATCCGTATATTTGTAATAAATTACAAATAAAATGGATATATATGTACTCGCGTATTTCCCAAATAATTGAAATCTAATTTCAATTATTTAAATGAGAACCACATTTACACATTTTAAAAATAATAATTTTGAAAACTAATTTTCAAAATAATTCTTGACATAAAAATGCAATTTCTCACAATTTTTTAGCACTATTTATACACCAATAAATTGGAAAAAAATAGTTCAAGAACTCAAAAAATTGTGAAAAATATACCAAAAATTCCAGAAAAATCCAAAAATAATTATGCAGGAAAAAACGTGAAAAATGGTGGTTGGTACATGCGTCACACGTCGACACTCGATGCCCAGTTCACTCTCACTCGCGTCCACAGGCCTTCACGCTTTACACGTCCGGCTGCACGGTGCAGCTACGTGTCGCAGTCGCATGGTGACACATGTCGATAAGACATGTGTCGAAATCCGAATCGTCCACGTGTCGCTTTCTTAATGGTCCAAGTCGACCGATAAGCACGCCAAATATCACGATGACGTGTCCGACACGTGGCACCTATGCCACGTGTCATCATATCAATGGTAAAACGTGATGACGTGTCCAAGCAGTCAGTGTGCCACGTGTTGCATCCAGGTGACGCCATGTGTCACATATAGATATTGCCACGTGTTGGAGTAGCATGCTGCCATGTGTTGATGCCATATACGTACACTTGTCGACATTGCAGGAAGCCACTTGTAGCGACTGCACAAAGCCACGTGTCGATATATAATTCGTCTACGTTTTGCACAGTCAATTTTGACCGTTTGACCGTGTGCCACGTGGTGAAATGTGATTAGTCCGTGTGTCTTTTTCGGATCCTTCTTGATCCTTCTACCACTGCCACGTGTCGTTATTCGAGTGGTCTACGTGCAACCAATAGAAACGTGTCACATCATCATTTCTTATCAGATGAATAAATTTATCTGGGTATCCTCACTCAGTATTTTTTGATCGGGTTTTCGTCAATTTGATGGCCTTTTCGATGGAATTTCGGGACGAAATTTTGGCAGGTATCATTTTCAAGGTCGTTGATCTCAAATCTTTTGTCACAATTTTGAAATTCTAACTTTCAGAATTCGACTCCAGACAGACTCGAACCAAAAGCGACGTTCGAGATGAAAAGTCGAATACCAAAAAATTACAGTATGCATACTGGACAGAGACTAATAATATTTTCAAAATATATTCAAAAAACTCGTGTTAGCTCTTATACCAATGAAGGAATACTATATCGGTTTAACTAATAAATATGTTCGACTTACTAACCTCGATTCCAGCAGAAGCTAGTAGTGGAGCAGGACTAGTTTTATGTTGGTCTTGCGAGAAAACCACGGTTGAAATGTCAATGGGAGTGCTCGGCTATTTCGCAGTCTAGATGCCACACATGATTTATGCAGGACTCGGGACAGGAGGTCTCGACCTCTCTCTCTCCCGGTTTTAGAGGTGGTGGAGTTCATGTGTTGGTGGAAGAAGAAGCATTCTTCTTCTTAAATAAGCCACCAAATGGGCTCATGGGCCTAACGGGCTTTGCGGGTCCATTTCATTATCAACTCAATTGGGCTTACCAATTGGTCTCAGTTCATCGTCCCGGTTCACACCTTGACTAACCGAGTTTGCTTCTCCTCAATTGGACTTTCCAATTGGTCTCGGTCCACAGTCTCTGTTCACACATCGACCGACAAAGTTCGGTTCATCCATCATGGGCGAACTAATTTTTCCAACATCTAGTTTATATTAGCTCGTATGTTTATGTACCTGAACAAATGTCAAACTCGATGCGAATCAAAAAAGAACTGATAAGGCCAGAACTGAAATACAGAAAAAAAAAAACCATTTAAACTCTAACCTACCAGACTTACAATTAAACTCTTTGGTTCAATTATGTATATATACACAATTAGGTCGGACTTTCACGATTACCATACATTAAAGGCCATTGATTTAAAAGACTTATGTCCTATTTGGAATGAAAATTCCTCAAATATTTAGAATAAACTTCCTTTTGAGAAGCAAATAAATGGTTTGGCTTCTACAATATACACATATTATTAAAAATATTTTTGAAAGGATTTATCTCCTATGGAGTGAATTGTGAAAGAAATCACTTGTTTGTGAAAAGTGGATGAATGAAACCAAGTTTTCTCCAAAAATAAAAGGAAATTGCGTTTTGAGCTTAGCAACGGGCGAGATAAGCCTTATAGATGCCAATGGATTAGGGGATTTGATAGTTAAACTCTTGAAATTGTAACTTCTTAATACAAAGGTTTGATGTTTTATAGTTAATGAATAGCAATGCCTTTCCTCTCTTAATAATTTTATTTGCATACTTGCATAGTATAGGTATTCTCTTGCCTCTTTGATTTGAATTGTATTCTTGTCCCCAGATTTTGATTTGGTTTGCTTAAGGACAAGCAAACGAGTAAGTGTGGGAGAATTTGATGCATGCTAAATTTACACATTAATTCAAGCAAGAATTTATCCATTTTCATCCTTTAAATCATGATTTTGTCGTGAAATTCTTATGATGTTTGTAGGATGATGAATTTTCATGAAAATGAGTAAAAGAAAGGTGCACAAATGATTTGAAGTTGAAAGGACCCAAGCGAACCCACGAAAGATTGAAGTAAAATGGAGTTGTGTTGAAGAATAGAAGGGCCATGGCCGTGGTGATCAAGCCTCACGGTCGTGACATCCAAAATTGGTGCCAATTCAAGGAGCGAAAAATGCCACGGCCGTGGCACCAAAATTTTATGTCATTTCCTTTGACGAAAAGTGCCACGGCCATGGCACTCCAACCACCACGGCCGTGGCACCCTGGGCAGCCAAAATAAGTGACGGAAGAGAGAGAAATTGGTGGGGACCAAAGGCACAATCAATGGCATTGCATGGGAATATTCCTAAGGTTTATGGGAGACCAAGAGGACTATAAATACTCTTCTTAAATCCCATTTTTGGCAACATTGGATATTTTGCACATTAAAGGAGAGAATCATTCTCTATCAATTTCCAAGAAAGATTCAAGACATTGAAAAGGAGATAGAGAAGAGGATTGGGGAGACTTCCATCATCCATTGAGACAAGCTTTCTTCTTCCCTTTTTGTTTCCTTTTTCTTTGATTAGAATCATGTTTAGGTTTTATTTATTTTGCTTTATGCCTAGTTTTGTGAATATGCTAGCTTAGATTTTGTGTTAGGGTGTAGAGATGTAAACCTTGAATTTATGTTGCTTTAATGGATGATTATTGTTATGGGTTTTGAGTTTTTCATGTTATATCTATTTTTTTGATGGTTTAATTGTTAAATCTATAGATGGTGATGATTCTATGACTTGTTATTGATTGAATGATGTTGAGATTCGCGACCTCAATGTTCTTTTTGACACACCTAAGTGATGAATTGAGAAATGAAGCTTGAGTTAAGTTACAAGTATAGAACTTGTATAGTTTTAGGATAGATATATACATATGCCTACAAGGTGTTCGATGAAATTTTTCAATGATCCTAATAGGCCTAATTTGACTAGGTGAAGCCGAAAGGACCCACCTAAGGAGTGTAAGCACTACTTGAGTGGCCTTGAGAGAGGTATTGGGTGATATTTGTGGAAAGAACACTCACACCCATTTGTTAAAATCCAATTTCATTCATTAGGCAACTAAATCCTTGGTTTTATCTCGAAAGCCCTAACGTTTTCCAATTATTGAGTACTTACATTTTGTTTTATTGCTTGTTTTAATTCCAAAACCCAAAAAAAAAACTTGATGATTTTATTTGCTTTTCTCCTTTTAATTGACCACAATTAGATACGTTCCCTGTGAATTCGACATCCTAAAATACTCCTTAAGTTTTTATTACTACAATCGATTCTAGTACGCTTGCTAGAAGCCGTTCATGGACCTTCTTCTTGCATTTATTGCATCCATTGTAAAACCAATTGTATTCTGTCTCAATGCGCAATATCATTGCAACGACAGCACAAGAGCACACCTATCACACATCAATATTGAATGGATTTTATTTTTCGCTTAATAGTAAAATAGCCACCACATTTTTATATGAAATGAATTTAAGTACCTTCTTAGTTTCGCGAATCTCATCCAATGTTTTTCTCTTTGTGTGTATGAAGTAATCAAAAATAGAGTTTTTTTTATCGCAGTGGACAAATGACTCAAATGTGATGATGATTCATTAGCACTGTCAATACTTCAAAAAAAGTAAATAATTTAGGAAAAAATATACAAAGTTTACTCAAACTAATTAATGATTAAAAGGGAAGACAAAAAGACCAATGTCAAGCTAATAATGTCAATGTTTACTGTTTTAGTATTATTATATAGATTATTCAGGTGTTTCTTAAAAAAAAATTGATTTATAATAATATAATCTATAATTTTTATATTATAATAATAAAATTTTTAAATTTTAATTTATAAAAATATTATTTTAAAAATTATGATTTTTAAAAATATTAAATAAAAATATTTATGGAGACTTCCAATAAAAATTTTTAAAAATTTTAGAAATTTATAAATATTTTCAATAGAAATCTCTTGAAGACATTGAAAACCAAAATCTTCAGTGAAAATCTTAGAAATCTAATCTGATATTTTTATAATTTGTAAATTAGCTTTTGAAATACTATTTTTAAAAATTAATTTTTTAAATTATTATAAATATGTGAATTTTCCTTTGAGTTAATTATGCAACCTATCATCATTAAAAGTGCAACTTACAAAATCATACGATTTTAAAATTTTAATTACAATCTGTATACGCGTACATTTCATTTTTTTGCCGTACGCCACTCTATTTCTTTTAGTGGGGAAAAAACTATTTATGGTACAAATCCGTACGGAAATCAAATATTTCGTACATATTTTTTCTTCTGAAATTTAATTTTCCAATTTTTACTCTTGTCCTTTTTTATTTAGTCCATGTTTTCTTTTATCTTTATTTAATTTTTTCCCAAATTTTTAATTTCAATTTCTTTAAATTTTAACTTAAATAATTCTTAAATGAATTTTTTGAAATACATAATTAATTAAATAAATTTAAAAGAGAACTTTTAAACAAAATCAACTTAAAATAAACTGAAAATAAACCTTTAAAATTCTTAGATAATATTTTTAAAATATATAAAATAAAATTAAATAAATATTTTAAATAAAATTTTTAAATATGTAAAATAAACCTAAAATAAACTTGAAATAAACATAAAATAAACGTTCTAGAATTCTTAAACAAAATTTCTTAATAGACCTAAAATAAACTTCAAATAATCTTTTTTTAAAACCTTTTAAGAAACTTATAAAACTTTTTTTAAAAATAAAAGTAACCATGAACAATTGTTTTAAAACCAAAAATAAACTTTTCTTTAGATCTGTTGTAACTTTTCTCCTCCACCAACTCGAACTCCATCGCACCAATGAAATCATGGTTCCACACAGAACCTTGAAAAATTTTAAACTAAAACAGAACCATGAACAAACACCTTGCACTATTTTAAACTTAACATAAACTAAACCTAACAAAATTGGCACCGAAAAAAATAACAAAAATCTCCCCCCAAACACACATGCACAACAGATCTGCACCAAAACAAAAATTACAAAAATATTTTCAAAAGGAAAACTAGATCTGGTGAGAAGATGAAAGAAACCGGCACTAGATCTGGCCAGTGAACAGTTGTGAACGAGGACACGAGACAAATCGCCACTAGATCTGGCCGACGAACAGAGGCGGAGATAGAACATAGACAAGGACGAGTGGAGGAGAAAAGACAGAGAGGAACCAAGAGAGAAGAAAATGGCGAGAGAGGAATCGTCTTCGGCGATAGATGAATAGAGGAGAAAATGCGACAGAGAAGCAGCAGAGAGAGACAAAGCTAGGTTGAGAGAGGCGATAAAGCAAGAAGAAGCCGAGATGTGAGAGGTGATAGGAGAGAAAGAAAAAGACAGTAGAGAGGGAGAGAAATGAAAAAAAGTCTCGGTCGAGACACTTCATTGTTCCTTCCTCTTCGTCACGATTGAGACATTTGTCTCGGTCGAGATAATGAGTTTTCTTCGTTGGATTGTCACGACTGGGACAAACGTCTTGGTCCTGACATACGTTACACACATCAATGACGTCTTAAATGCCGCTTCGATCAGTTGCCATTCTGTTCACCTTGTTTCATCTTGTTTCTTCCAATTAATTCTACCCTACAAAAGTTACAAACAATATGTAAATTTCATTATAAACACATGATTGATAGGATGGAACAAATAGATTCTTGCTTGATTAATTAGGTAATTTTAAGATACATCAAACTCTCTCACACTTACTCATTTGCTTGTCCCCAAACAAACCTATTTAAAACTCGGGACAAAGACTACAATTGATTTGAACAAATCAAACGAGTTTTGCACTATGCAAATTTGCGAATAACATGATCGAAAGAGGATACTATGCTATGCATCAATCACGTAAACCAAACATTGGCATTGAGAAGTGGCCATTTCAAGAGTTCAAAATCAAAGCCCGTAGTCCATTGGTATCTCCAAAGCTTAACTCCCTCTTTGCTAAAATTAAAATACGCTTTTCTTTAGTAGTAGAGAAAGCTTGACATTTCCATTCATTCATTCCTTAACAAACATTAGTGTTTTGTTTCCAATTTCTTTCATTATAATTTCTTTGTATTGCTTTCACTCTCTCTTTGGGTGTTACAAACGAGTTGAGAATTAAGGGCTCCTGTGTTTCCACTTATTTATTATTATCGAGGGGTACTTATCATTTCTCCTTTGAGGTTGCAGCCCCATGCACTCATCATCGTTTAAGTTCACCCTCAAAAGTGAAGTATAATCATCAAAGCATTCAACTTAAAAACTTAACCTTTTGATCAAACCAAGGTTACTCTACATTTAACACCATTTAATCAATCATGTAAAATCATTTAGCAACTAGTTTGAAATCTTTTCATTATGCCACCACTAATAGACTAAAGTAGTTGATTAAAGAACTCCTAACCTTGCAACCTAGCAATGCCAAATTTTGGTTTAAGTGATTAGCACATAGCACAAATTTTCTCAAATGGGCATGGTAAAAGCATACTTAAACACTACAAAATTCTCTCAACAAATTCAAAATCAATTGTATCCACGATAAGTTCAATGTATTCTAAAAAAATTTCAAAATTGTTGAAAAAAATAAAGCACAAATCAAGCAAGAATCAACTCAAATGACCACACAAGCAATACCCAAAATAATCAAATATGCATCCATAATTAAACCCCTTCCCCATACTTATTTTGAACATTGTCCCCAATGTTCAACAAATATAAGTCCTGATCAATCTACACGAGCATAAAACAAAAGGGACAACACCAATCATGCATATGAAGCACAAAATTTAAAACTTAAAAGACAAGGTTTAGAGATGCTTCTCTATTCTCCATTGGTGATTGCATGTTCTTGCCTCTTCCTTGAACACATTACTCTACTTTTAAGCACAAGCCAAGAAAGATTAGTAGACACAAGTGCATAAACATAAATAAATGGTCATTGACTATGCAAATATGGTATAAACCAACATGCATAAATTAAAAGATAAACATATTTTAACGTTATTGCAGACCAAAAGTAATTTAACGTCATTTCTGATTGTGGCTAGTTTAACGTCATCGCGGGCAGAGGGGCTTGTTCAAGATTGAAATTTGAGCTTATGAATGGTGTGGACTTGATCGCCCTCCATATAATGCTTTAAGAGTTGACCATTCACAATAAAGGGTGAGTCGTCATTGCCTTGAATTTTGATAGCACCATGAGAATGCACCTTGGTGATGACAAAGGGTTCGGACCATCTTGATTTGAGTTTCTCAGAGAAGAGTTTGAGCCTTGAGTTGAAGAGGACTTGTTTTCCTTTAACAAACTCCCTTCTCAAGATGTGCTTGTCATGCCAAGCCTTTGTTCTTTCCTTATAAATCCGACATTTTCATAAGACTCTCTCTTAATCTCCTGAAGCTCATTCAATTGCAAGAACATCTTCCCCCTGCCTTTTTCAAATCAAAGTTTAAAGTCTTGATAGCCCAAAATGCTTTGTGCTCAAGCTCCACTGGTAAGTGACAAGTCTTGCCATAAACAAATAAAATCACACTTTAATAACAAAATAAAATATTATTTTTGAAAATTAGTTTTTCAAATATACCAATTTTTAAAAATTCCAGAAAAATAAATTCGAGTTGCAAAATGGCAAAATAGCTAGAAATTGCGATATTTTTGCTAGAAATTGAATTTTTCACAAAAAAATGAATTTTAGCACAAAATAAATCTTCTTTTTTAGGAGATCTTAAGAGAATTTTTTTTTTAAAATTTATAATAAATTTGATTTAATATAAGGTCTTTAAAAGTCGTCAGATATCTCCAAAAAAGAGTACAGTTTTTTTATAAGAAATTTGATTTAGTCATATTTCAGTTTACACAATATTTACAAATTTAATTTAATGATAATTAATTCGGTATAAATAAATATATAAATTTTTAAAAAATTTTACAATGGTCTTCGGAGGTCTCAAAGGTCTTCGGAGGTCTCCAAAGGTCTTCGAAGGTCTAAAATAAGTATACACAGGTAATGTCCCGCCAACACCAACACTAAAAAAGACAACGTTGACGACGATGCCAAAACTAGTTTAATTAGGCCAAAAACAGTTCAATGAATTTTTTCGAAAACACAAACTCCCATTGCATAAGAATATCCCATTGCAAATGTCCAGCCTGAAATCTACAACAAAGACATAATCAATAATTCAATTTCAAAAACAAAAACAAAAAAGCATTGCACCAAAACAACCTGCCAATAACAGCGACAAATCAAACATCTAATAACAAATCAAAAGGAATTGTATCAACCTTCCAATAACAACAACAAATCTAAAACAAAAAAAAAGTGCAATGGTTAGGCTTCTAACTTAACAAAATCAATTGGAAAAAAAATACAAACAAATTACAAATTGCACAAAAACAAAATCAAATGGCTTAGGGTTTTCCATTGCCGCTTCAATCTGGCGCTCGCGCCTCCGTTTTTGTAGCTCGACGCCGTCTCTGTTAGTCAACGAAGACGATGCCTTCCAAATCTGACATCAATCACACCATGCCTCTCTTCGTCCTCGTCGCATCTGCCTTCGTTGCCAACGCCAATAAACAAAACTGTGATAAGAGAAATGAGACGACGTCTATCCTCCTTAGGGATGAACATGGCCAGGCTAGGCCACACCCCAAAAACTTCAGCCCGGTCTACCAGGCCTGAAGGCTTGGCCTAGGCCCGTCCATCCAAAAGGGCGGACCGGCTTGCAAGCCATATATTTTTAAAAATATTAATATCTTATATTTTTTATCAAAATATAATTTAATATATACTTTATTATATAAATTATACTTTAATAAATACTAAACAACTCTTATATTTATAATTGACATCATTTTTACTAATTTATAATACATAATGCATCAAATTAATATTAATATACTATATATTATATATATATAATATTAAAAAAATATATAATATATATATTCGGGCCGGGCCAAACCATAAACCTAGACTCGGCTCTATTTTATTAAAAAATATAAAACCTTAGCCGCCACCCCTAACCATCTGTTACAGATGGAACGAAATCGGTTCTCTCGAACGAAGCTCCTCCACGATGTTGTGATTCTAAATCTCTGCCACCGTCTCGTCTTCGTCGTCGTGCATCTTCGTGTCACGTTGCATGGCGTATGTCTTTGTTCACCGCCGCTGGAACAAAAGCCGCGTCCGATAGAATAGATCTTCTGGTCAAATCTCCGTTCATTTTGTCTCAACTCTGAATGGTTATCGATAGATGCTTCGAACTCTGTTTTAATATCCAGAAACTAAAATCAATATGTGATGAATGTTAGAAAAAGCTCTGAATTTGATGTTTCCAAAAAATGTTGTTCTCTTCATTTATGGTATATTGATAGAGAATATCCACGAATACATGAGGTCGATCAAACCTCCCATATTTCTGTTCTAGCGTTACAAGGTCTTTGTTTGTGCATATGGATTTTGCTTGTTGTTTCTTGTACGGGCGTATAGAGCTTGCACAGCTACAAACCAGGCTTTTCTTATCAGTTACAGAGCAGCCTTTTAGATGACTTAATTTCATCGTTGTATTTTATAATTCATTTGCTTTATATGCTATTTTAGAAGTTGGTTGGAGGCTTCACTCATTTATTAGCATGTGAAGATTGCTTCCCTTCTTATTGGAAAGTGGTTGTAACTGTTTATGTTTGGACAAGTTGAGTTCATGATATATTTATCTTTGAAGTATGATTTTGAGGTTTGCTTGTTTCGGATAGTCTGCTAGTAGTTTTAATCTAGTCTATCGAATTTATATATGCTATTAGAAATTGACTTTATTGGACAAGATGATACTCAAATGATACTTGATTATTTCCTGTGCATTTAGATCAGATAAATGGAATATATATTTGAGATGAACTCAACGTAGTTGCTAAACATTGACTGATTGTTTGTAACCCAATGGGGTAGCTTAAAAATTGTTGAAGAACTTGACAAAGTTACAAGTTCGAGCCTCTGGGTAATTTTCAGTGTAAAAATAACATGGAAATTAGACATGCTTAAGAAAATTGAGTTCAAAATGGAGTGCTTGTAGTAGCGACATTATAGCGTGAGCTCAGGCACTTCAATAACATGAACAAGAAATGATAGGGTTAATCCAGGATTAGAAGTCTTTTTATTTCATTTATTTTATTTCAAACAATAGAAATAAAATAAAAATAAAAAAATTATTTTTTCAACTAAACATAGATAAAATTTTATTAGACAACGTTT
Organism: Flueggea neowawraea; assembly: GCA_948243855.1. Classification (NCBI taxonomy): domain Eukaryota; kingdom Viridiplantae; phylum Streptophyta; class Magnoliopsida; order Malpighiales; family Phyllanthaceae; genus Flueggea; species Flueggea neowawraea. The sequence goes on along the minus strand of CAODLS010184828.1, from coordinate 3,334 downwards.
CTTTATTGCTGAATGCTAATTAGTATGTCACATCATATATACATAAATTCAAAGTCTTTTTAGTCAAAGGGTCATTCTAGTTGGATTGGAGAAGGTGTGAGGTGGTCATTTTATTCAAAAAATATATATATATATTTGTCAAAGACAATACTTAACATATTTTTAATATATATTATATTTAGTATTTTTTTTCTTAAAAATGGTGTTAATATCTCTAGTATTTTACTATTAAAAAATATATTATTCACTTGTACTTTCCACTAAATCTTACAGTTCTTAAACAATTCCTCAATCAAATAATCATAAGAGGAGAAAAGAAGACCTGGGGTGGATTGCAGTGGCATCCCTGACATCTTTTAGTGAATTGGACTCTCGAGGGTGCACACTAATTTCAGAATGTATTAACACATTGAAAACCAAACATGATGAAAACCCATTTAGTTTCAGTATCTAATTATATCATAAAATCTGATAAATTTATGGCTTTGAATGGTACCTTCTGTAACTTCTCACTCCGCATCAAACAACCAAAAAAAACGAAAAGAAATATGAAATCCCCTCATTCAATTTCAGATCCATGCAGAATAAACATGGAAAATGAACAGAGTGGGGGAGAGAGAATGACATATAGCAATTTTTAATATCAACTATCTCAATGGTGTGGGTGTCAACAGATAAGATTTGTTTTAATAGACGTTCTAATAAATATGGTTTTTAATATGTAATGACGTGACCGTCAATTTTCAAGTGATAGTCATCACGTTGTCAATATTACATCATCGATTGACTTTTTTTTTGACAGAAATAATAATTCGTGCCACGAATGCAAAAAATTATAAAAGTGATGCTACTGAGTGTTATTTTCAAAAGATTGAACTTTAAGTTCAAAAACGAGTAAGAATTATGTTATTTAATGTTATTAAATCTTTTTTATAAATATCAACTTGCATACAATTGAATAATAATGATTCATATAGTATATATTTCTCGTGAAAAAAAAAACGATAGATGTATAATTTAAAGGCACTGGACTCATCTCCGATGTGAATAAAAAGTTGAATAATTAAAAATACACTTATCAAAAAAAAGTTGAATAATTAGAATTAAATTCCGAATTGACCAACAAAAGCTCTCGAAATAGATATATAGGCAACTTATCTATTTGTTTTTTTTTTCCTCTTTGCTTCTTTTTCTTCTTTCTTTTTCCATTCTATTAGGTAAATAATTGAAAAATTGATCACTTGGTTTAGACCTCAGTTTCACTATTTCATCTTGTCTACATTCACTAATGAAGGCGAAGTTGATGAAGCTTCCTTCATTTCTGTGTTACTTTTCAAATCACAGTATACGTGCTTCATATTTTATCAAACAGTCATTAATATATCTGTAACCTGTGAACTTCTGCCATTGATAACCAATTTCAAAGGCCTATACTATATGAAGAACCAACTAAAATTCATCATAGTTTCAAGCAATATCAGTGGATTCGCTTGCAGATTGTGATTCCGTCACCCAACGGAGCATGTGAAATCTGGACGAGAGAATCAGCAGCAAGCAATTTGTTAAGCTCAATCGTAAGCTGTCTTCCCGGTCGCATAGACTCTGACACAGACTCTTCCGGCATTGCCACTGTCCCTTCCCACAGTGTGTTGTCATAAACAACTAAACCACCTACCTTCAATAGTTTCATCAGTCTCTGGTGGCAGTTCCAGTAATTGATTTTGTCAGCATCAACAAAAGCAAAATCGAAACTGCCTTCATTTCCGCTCTGAAGTAAATTCTCGAAGATAAAAATAGGGGCTTTGACTATTATTATTACTACTGATAAACATTTAGAAAAGAGCAAGATGATGAAAGTTTTACTGATCCTTACATCTTTTAGTAGCTTGTCAAGAACTGGTAGAGCCTCAGACTCCATGAAGTCAATTTTGTGTTCGACACCAGCTTTTCTTATGATTGGTAATCCTATTTCATACGCTTCGCGATTCACATCAATTGCAGCAATCTGTATCAATGTGCATTCATTTGTCAAGATTTTTCTTAGCAAAGACTTGAACAAATTGCAGTGAAGTGACAATTAAAGCTCTATAGGCATTTCTTCATCAAATTAACATCCATAACAGAAACAAATACATCCACACCAAATAAATTCTAAATGTAGCTCCACTATTAACACTAACTATGTCTGATTATTGCACAAACATGTGAAGGAATTAACAATGGGAACTAACTAGGTATCTTACCTTCCCGTCTTCTGGGATTGACAGAGCAGTAAGGAGAAGGGAGTATCCAGTGAAAACCCCAATTTCAATTGTGTTTTTGGCATTAACAAGCTGCAACAGCATTTCTATTAGCTGACCAGCATCAGGAGCGGTAGCCATTGTAGCCCTACACAACAAAAGATCAATCATCTTCAGAAACTGAAACAAAAATCAGAATCACTTGGAATTTTATTGCTAATAAGGTAGAATATACCTTGGGTGAGAAGCAGTAACATTTCTCAGCTCCTTCAGAGGCTGCGGTTCGCGCGGATAAACGCTCGTCTCCAGTAGATACTGTTAATTAATGTCATCAAATCAAGATTGTCAGAAAAGTTACATAAAATTGATGATAAAATAGAAATTAAACGACATTGGATTTCCTCATAAAGTTCTTGACTCTACAATAATCCCTTTGAAGCTACTTTCTTAGACTCACTTTCCATTGCTGTAAATCAAGCTGCTTCACTGCTTATCGATCACTTCACACCCGAATTCAGATAATTGATTTATATCTTGACAAATACTGCCAAAAAACTATGATTTTCTTTTTCTTGGTGCGTAAAAAGTCAATATTTTATTGATAAAATAAATGAATAGTATTTAGGAATAAATAGTGATATCTTAATTTTATTGAGATATTATAGTTCTAGATAAATTATTAGTTAATTTATTAGTAAAATATTAAAAAAGTGAGTTAGATTGTAGTGAAAGTAGAATTAGGTTTAAAATTTTGAGATAAATAGTAAAATAAAATATTATATTTTGAGGAAAGAGTTTAGGAGGATGGTTAGACTTGCTCTAATGTATTAACTTCTCACTAGAACTCACAATTACTTTACTCATTATTTTATTTTTTTATAACATTTAAATTATAATAAAAAATATTTATTTGACGTAAATATTTTTGTGAGTTAATATTTGAATTAAAAATATTATTTTAGAAATTATAGTATATAATATTTATTTTAATAATTATTTAATTGAATATTTAAAAATAATAATTTTAGTAAAATGAAATTTAATGTTTGATTGAATAAATATTTAAAATATAATTTAACTCAAAAATTAAAAAT
>CAODLS010184823.1:0-10672 GCA_948243855.1 Flueggea neowawraea | reverse complement strand
ATTTTAAATTAATATTTTAAGATGCATATGCATTTCAACTTGGATTTTGCCTAGCATTCGGAAAGCAGTAATCGACAACATACTTAAATTGAGCTAGACAAGTTATTGATGACCCATGGTTTTTCAGGCAGAGAAAGATGCCAAGAGGAAAGCAAGGGCAAAAGAATTGAAGAAATTACGTAAAGCCAGAGAGAAGAAGTCGCAGGTATTTGTATGTACTTGCAGCTGGAATATTTATAAATTCTGATTTTTACTGATAGCTGATATGAACTCGCATTCTATATTTTGTTGCTTTAACTCTGGTTATTTTTCACTAAACATGTGTTTGTGTATCATATGCAAAACACTAAATATTTGTGGCTAATTCCATACGTGTCAGTTGAATCACAGTACTTTAGCCGTTAATTTTGGCTGTGAAATCAACCATGTTTGCTCAACCTCTGACTCTTCCTACATTGTGTATGTGAGAACAGGCTCAGGAAACATCAGATCAAAATGCCAGAGCACTCGCACAAAATGGATCTACTGCATCTTCAGTTAAAGGAAAAGCACAGCCAATTGGAAAGTCATCAATATCCCCAGAGGTTAATCTTTTATCACCTTTTATCATTTTCTGTGAGATTTGCACTAGGTTGAGTGCATGAAAATTTGAGACGATTTCTGATAAATCAGTTCTGGGTTCATGTTGAGTACTGTTGTGGAAAACTGGTTACTCTTAAGGCTTTTCTTTTGACTTCTAAGACGTGGCAAATTTTTCAGGAGCAGCAAAAGGGGGCGCTGGATATAGAGAGGGAAAAGAGGGCAGCTGCCGCGGAGAGGAGAATGGCTGCGGCAGCATCCCTAAATGCTCAAGGCAGTGGCTCAAGCCCTGTGCCAAGCACAGCACAAGCCAGTGGTGTTCTACGAGGCAACGTCACGTGTTCCTGTTGCAATGCATCATTGGCTGGTAAAATACCATTTCATAGATATAATTACAAATACTGCAGCACTTCGTGTATGCATGTGCACAGAGAGCTCCTTGAGGATGGATGACCTAAACAACTTCTTGCCGCATAGTTCATTGGTACTAATGGGCTTGTAACTCATTGGAGTAAACTCAAATGCTAAGAGGTCATAGGTTCGATCTGTAGCGGGAGCAAATAAAATGACTTATAAAAAATTTCTCGCCGTGTATAGTCTGATTTTTGTTTTCTGAGTTGTTATGATACCTGTATACAACTTGTCTAATATTCATTTGTTAGTTCAAGTCTTTTTTTCCAATGGCGCACACTCATTAACATCATTCATCTTTGACTTGGTTTTCGGTATTAGATGAACATGAATTATATTCATTTATAAATAAATTGACAACAGACTCTTTGATTATTGATAAATTCTGTAAGGCTTATGCTTTCTCAAGTTTAACAAGGTTAATATGCATGTGGAGATTCGAACTGTTAAATTAAATTAACACGTTCTTAAATTAGCTATTGAGTTTATTAATTTTTTCTTTTAAAAAAATAAATAAATGTGTTTGAAAGTGCAAATATTCATCAGAAGCTATATTTTTTAAATTTTTGCTATGTTTTGCTGAAGTTCGATTTTTTTTCAATTTTAACAAAAAGAATTAATGAAAGATTATCATCTCAATTTATAAAAGATTTAATCTCAAAGTAACAACTCAATTTTCTAAAATAATCATTAAGGTAAGGAAGGGGTATAACAAAACTACGTTTCAGAGTGTTCAAACATGGCCTAAAAAGAAAATCTCATGTTTGAATTGAGTTATTTTTTATGTTTAAATTTACTTCGTTTATAATTTAGTGGCGTTGATACTATTTGTTAAGTTGTCATCTTCAAATATTTATTCAGGAAAGATGAGCAATAAAAAATAAAATGCACACCAAAATTTGTGTGGTTGGACGTAAAGCAAACTCCCACATGCGAAAGATGATCGTAGAAATTTTCCTGCTTCGGAGATATTGCAAACAAATGAATTTTCTCTCGAAGCCAAACTCCCAAAAGCCTCACCAATTCTCACAAGAACACTTGCTTACAAAATACTCATTTTAAGTGTATTTATTGCCCTCATTTTTTGTTGCACGAAAGCTATACAAATTATGAGACTACGTTATATTTCTCATCTCATTTCAATTTCCTTGTATAAGAGTGAGCCACATAGTCTTAATTTTCACCAATCAAAATACTTGAATAAAATGGCATCAAAATAATGAAATGACTACCATTCCTTCAAGCAAAAGCATGCTAAACATGTAATAATATTAATTATGGGTTTGAATTTCTATCAAAGAAGACACTTCCTACATTTTGAAAACAAATCATATGTCTGACATTTTTGAAAATAAAATGATATGCAGATATTTTTTTTGGAAAAGCAAAACTAACAGGGATCTCCGCGTAACCTTTCCTTTTTGGAATTTTAACACAAACACACGAGTTTTTTAAACTAATTACTTTTAAAGACACCACATGTACCCTCTTTCATCTGTAGATAATACTAGAATAGTATTATATATGAAGACAAAACTAAATAGTTTTGATTCTCTTCCAATTAAAGAAAAAAAAAGGGAGATGTGCTAAATTAAGGAAAGTTAATGTCAGATATAGCACATTCTTAAAAACTCGAAGAAAATAAACGAAACATTTAATTAATTAAATACACAATTAAAAAAATATAATTGCTCCACAAAAGTAGGAAACAAAAAAAATAAAATTAAAAAAAAATATTATAACGTTACAAACATGCACATTTTTAGAATTCACATTTTAAATAAACATTTAATTAGTGCATGACAACCATTACTATATGTATATGGTATATTTGTTTATTATTCAAATGAGTACTAGTCTTTTTTTTCTTTTAGATTTTTATTTGAGATATGATTTGTTAAATTCTTAGTTTAAATGTATATTTGTCAAATATATATTCATTTTTGAATGTATTATCTCAATGATAATCACTGTTGTATTATTGTTTGATTTCATTTAACATGAGTATTTATTTATTATGCGTATTATTATTGCAATAATACAAAACCCTCCAAGGATATTACATGAAGTAGTTCATCTCACAACTTTGAATATACTAGTAGTGATATTCCTAGTACAATGATTTATTATAGGAATATATTTTTTTTTTTTGAATTTTTTTATTTGAGGTATGATTTTCAGTTTTTTAGCTTTATAGTATTTGTATATTTGTCAAATAATATAAATTGAAGCAACAATATAAATATCAAGAAAATAATACTCCAATATATATGAACTTAAAATATACTTACAATAGTAATAAAATATAAGTATGAAAAATATAAGCATAAAAAAAATCAACTAAAACTATCCTTTCAATATCATCCGAATATACCACAATTATAACATATGAATCATATCTAAATGAAAACAGTAACAAGCCAATTTCAAACAACAATAACCCATAAAAATCTATTGCCAAACTGGCCTTTTTCGAGGGCCAAAATGAACCAGGCAACCACATTCTTGCATAATTAAGCCAAATTTATTGGTCATTCACAAAATTTTCGTGCCTAGAACCTCAAAACAATAACAGTCCCCAAAACCATATCTTTAAATGCAAAACGTTTGTGCTGGGAGCGAGAAAGTGAGGGAAGAGATTGAAAAGGTGAGGGCTTTAGAGAAAGAGATAGATAAGGAGGAATGAGAGGAGAGAGAAGATGAAAAAGAAGGGGAAGAGAGAGAAGAAAGGAGAAGAAGACTGGAGAGGAGGAGGAGATAGTAGAGAGACTGGAAAGAGAAAAGTGTTGGAGAATTTACAGTCGATGCCTTAATTGAGTTTGGAGAGATGAAGTGGTTCGGTCAACCTTGCCTACATCCACTACCTAAGTCTCATCACTTAGGATTTCCACTATAACAATGAATGATTCTGACCGAATCTAACTAAACCAATTACAACGAGATTAATTGCTAGTCAAGTCCTCTAAGACCTACACAAGGTTAATTCCCGACTCACACCTCTAAAACCCTCATAAGGTTATTTTCTTTAGGTTCATAACAAACATTTCCCACACCCAAAGTATATGAAAAAGGAACACAAATAATAAAACTCTATGCTAGAGTTTGGTGTATTAGCTTAATGCTTTTAATTTGATCTCTAGCCTAATCTTTAGTGATTTTTTTGGTAGAAATTGATAAGAGTATTAACACAATATTTGTATATGTTGTTCCATCCATTCTTAACATTCTTTTGATGTATTTATAGTTTTTCCAAACCATATGACTGTTGGTTGAAAGAAACTAGCTGTTAGAGTGTATTTAATGATGTTGCAGCGTTCTGGAATTACGCTTTACTCGAGTGATCTAATGTTTGAATTACTTGAGTGATATTTATTTATTACTCAGTGATATTTCTTTGTTAACACCGTATCCACTGGAACTCTTTTTTACTCGAGTGACACATTGATTTACTCAAGTGACCCGATAACGATCATGTTTAAATGCTCAAGAATCCAACTCAATTTTTTCCATCATCAAAATATAAAATGATTTTAATATTGATCACCCTTCATCCAACAATCTCTCTATTTTTTATTATGATAAAACCTTCCAGAATTTAAAAGCTACATCAAATGCAACAACACTGATAAAAGATTTCATACTTATCATTGGGTTAGAAACATGCAAAAGATTGTATGATAGTGAGAATGCGAAAAATTCAAAAATTCTACCCCTTTCAATTAAATAAATTCAGCACTCTCCTCCTTTTTGCAATCATCAAAAATATTTAGCAATAATCAAAATATTCACTCCCCCTTTTAAAAATAATTTGTGAATATATATATATATATATATATATATATATATCTTTGCTCCCCCTATTTATTTCAAACCAATGCAGACATTTAAGCAATCATATTCAATATTCATGCAAATAAAAATAGTCAAACAAGAATTAAAATGCATGAAAAATTAAAAGAGTAAGATTTTAGTAGTACCTAATACGCCGAAAGGCACACATTAGCTGATACATCACCATCATAACTTAAAGAAGAACTATAAAGGAGACATGTAAAGAGAAGCATCACGAACACATGGTGTAAGAGGATCGAAATCAATTTCCTCAATGCGAATATTTTCTCCAAGGATGTTAAGCCTTATTAAATAGAGACCATATCTGATACCACTTGTTGGAGAATTTTCGGTCAATGCATTAGTTGAGTTTGAAGAGCGGAAGTGAGTTGTAGTAAAAGAAAAATAACACCAAGCATTTAGAGTAGTTCGGTTAAACTTGCCTACGTCCACTGCCTAAACGTCACCACTTAGGATCTCCACTATAAAGATGATTGTTTGCGGCTCAATCCAACAAAGCTAATTACAATGAGGTTGATTGCGGGTCAAGTCCTTTAAGGCCTACACAAAGTTGATTCCCGACTCACACCTCTAAGGCACTCACAAGGTTGTTTTCTTTAGATTCACAACAAACCTTTCTCACACCCAAAGTGTATGCAAAAGAAATACAAATAATAAAGATCTATGCTAAAGTTTGGTGTATGAGCTTAATGCTTTTGATTTAATCTCTAGCTTGATCTTTGGTGATTTTGTTGGTAGAAATTGATAGGACTGTTAACACAATGTTTGCATATATTGTTTAACCCATTCTAAGCCTTCTTTTGATGTATTTATAGCCTTTCCAAACCATATGACAGTTGGTTGAAAGAAATTGTTAGAGAATTTTTGGTCTTGCTTTTGGAGTTGAAAAGAGAGAAAAGATGAACACCAAGATTTAGAGTGGTTCGGCCAACCATGGCTACGCCCACTACCTAAGTCTCACTTAGGATTTTTTTAATCCACTATAACTTGATAATTGATTATGGCTCAATCCAATAAGGCCTTACAAAGAGATTGATTCATGACTCACATCTCTAAAGCTACTTTCACTTTCAAGCTAAGTGAGAACTCAAGGTTGATTGTCTTATAAGCTCACACCTTAAAAGTCTCACTAAGGTTGATTTCTCTCTAGGCTCACACCTTTAAAGCCCTTACAATGTTGTTTTCTAAGGCTCATAATAAACCTTTCCCACACCCAAGGTGTATATAAAAAGATACAAGTGAAAGCTCTGTGCTAGGAGTACATGTGTTTGCTTGATGCTCATAATCTTCTCTCTAGCTTGGTTTTGATGTTTTGGGATTGATGGATTGATCTAAATATTTGAGACTTGAAAGTACATGATTATCCATACATTCTCTACCTTTTCTTCATGTATTTATTGCCTTTCTTGCCCATATGATCATTGGGGTTGATAATTTATCTGTTGGAGTGTATTTGATGCTTGATTTCTTGCCATGTATTACTTACTTAAGTGAGTATTTTTTTCCACTCGAATCTGACCATTGTAATCAAATCCCATTATTTTAGCACCACCAATGACTCCCGGTTCACACCTGATGCTTCGTTAACGTGCGTTGCACAATCTGTCGACGTGCGTATATATGCATAAATAAGTTCAGTAGCATCTGTTTCACATTTACGTGCCTTGTAGGCTCTTCTGTGTGTGTAGAATCCAGTTATGCGGGCGTTGCACATTCTTCAATGTGCGTTCTTGACCATTAGCACGCGTTAAAGAATCAGAGAGCTTTCCCAGTAAGCTTCAATCATCATCTACGCGTGTTATTGGATCTTCAACGTGCCTAGTTGCCATTTTTGCGTGCATCAACATGCTTTGTGGTCATTTCATTGAACATTGTGCTTTATTGTCTTAATTACCAATTTTTGTTCATCATCAAAACACAAAAGGGTCTAAATGTGAATCACTTTCGGTTCAATAGAAACTAGCTATTAGATTGCATTTAATGCTATTACAGCATTTTGGAATGATGCTTTACTCGAGTAACAATATTGCTTTGCTCGAGTGATCTAATGCTTGAATTATTCGAGTGTTATTTCTTTGTTAACACCGTATCCACTGGAACTCTTTCTTAATCGAGTGACACATTGATTTACTCGAGTGAGCCGATAACGATCATGTTTAAATGCTCAAGAATCTAACTCAATTTTGTCCATCATCAAAATATAAAAGGATCTTAATATTAATCACCCTTGATCCAACAAAAAGGAGGAAAATGAGAGAGGAGAAAGATAAGGACTTTGTGTTGGTAGTGAAGGATTTGAAGTGGAGAGAGAGGGTTGAGAGGCGATATTTTGAAGGGGTTGATGATGAAGAAAATAAAATAAGATTATGGGAGAGATATTTGAGGAATGTGAGTTTAATTTATGGAAATGGTTGACAAGAAAGAGAAAGAAGGCGTTTATTTGAGAAATTAGCTTCAATGTTTGTTTTTATGAGAAAATAGTTTCTTTTTAAAATTGCTTACATAAGTGCAATATGTTTTTAAAACGATAACTAGCACGACTCATACAGATAAAAATTTTAAGCAACTAAATTATTTTATTAATTGAAATAAAAATATTTTTGACAATTTAGTACATTTTTCATACTACAACCATATGTTTTGGAAAATATTTTTATACAACATTATTTGTAGAATTGCATGAATTTTCTTTCTTATCATAAATGACAGTATTTCGTCCAGCTGTTTTGACCTCAAAATCGTCACATGCATTTGAATATGATAGAAAACAGGTTAGGGGAGATAAAGACTGATATGACATAAAATAGTTTAATATATTCTTTCCATGAAAATTTGTCATTTTGATATTTTATGTATTTTTTAATTTTTTTAACAATATTTTTTTAGAGATTGGGGGTTACAATATGCTGAAAAACTTAAAATATGTTAAGAAAAATGGTTGAAAGGTTTATTAAATAAATTAATTATTTATTGTATAATCAATAAAATTTCAGAATGTGAAAAAAGTAATTATTTAAACATATCAATAACGCAAACAATTAACATTCTACAAACTAAAACAATCCATTCATTTCTAGTCAAATGTTTAACAATTTTAGTAACCGAAACACACTTTACTGAGACAATCAATTTGATTGTAAATTTATTACTTCATAATACAAATTTTGAAAAATACATTTCTTTGTGGCAATTAATCTTCATAACTATAAGTCTATAAGAATATAACAATTTGTCAATTTTATAAATAAAAATAATCTAACTTGAATTTTTTACATATTTTTACCTATTTGATTCAAGCTATATTTCACATCAAAGTTTATAATCGGAGTTTTTATTTATTTATTAATAATTTAATTTACTTAATCAAATATTTGTGGCCTAAATATGTGATTGCAATGGAATTTTGTTTTAAAAAAGCTGAATTATTTTTATAGCTAAAATTTTTGTTATTGTTATTTTGTTTATTATTTTATAGGCCGATTAATTGTTGCAAATCTTTAATATGAACACCTTTTTTATTTTATTTATATAAATTATAATTTAAAACATGTGTTTTTATTGTAATTGATATTTAACTTCTTGAGAGGCTCTAAAATAATGTCATGTGCTTATAGAATTTTTATATTAACTTCACAATTTTGTTTGTTCTCTTTATTGTTGCTTTCCTCATTTATTTTTGTGAATTTTTTTAATGGATCAATCGATTGTATGGATATTGTTTGGGCCATTTCAATGTTTTGTTATAAAACTAATAAGTTTATGTTGTTTTTATTTTTTATTTTAAATTATTTAATAGTTAAAAATATATAAATATTCTTTTTTATCGTATAAATTATTTGAATTGAGGATTTCTTTTCATTAAAATATAAAAATTAAAAAATTTGATTTATAAATTTTTAGTTAATAGTTTATTTATGAATTCTGATTTTTATAAATATAATAAATGTATTCATATTAAAAATTTATAATATTTATTTAATTTATATGATAATAATTAAAATAATAATAATAATAATATTTTAAATAATAAAGTGTTATATATTAAATTTTTAGTTAATATATATATCACATGTCAATTTATTAACTAATATATTTTATTTTATATTAAGATATAGATATGGTGTAATTTTCATTTGCTTTTTCATCAACTTTAAAATCCAACCTTGAATCGAGCCCATTGGGCTTTTCGATACTGAACTTGAAGACTCCCAATCTCAAAATCTCCGAATTGGCGTGTCGAACAGAGACGAACCGACCATTGCAACAGATGACATAAAAAATAAAATCCAATCGGCTCCAGAACATCTTCGCGGAACCCAAGCTTTTGAAACCAGAAAGAAATTAGTCTTCAAGCTCGCAGCAGATGGTGAGTTCTCTTTGCGTAAATTCATCGAACATCTTTACTACTTCTTTTCTCTTAGCACCATAACATCATCTCATTGTTTTGGGTTTCCCAGTCAGTAACACTCCACACCAACCTCGGAGACATCAAGTGCGAGATTGCTTGCGACGAGGTCCCTAAAGCCGCCGAGGTCAGTTTTTTTTGACAACGCATTCCAATTCACTCAATATTATTTCAAAAATTATTTTTGTATGAGTAAATATTTAATAGATTAATACATGATTATGTGAAATGCCAATGATTTTGTTTTTCCTGCATTATTGCCGTTATTGATTAATTCAAATACTTATTTAGTATAACGAAGAGCACCTTATAACATGAAAATTGTTTTAGTGAAACGTTTTTGGTCATCTGTTAGATTTTATATTTGTTGATTATATTTATATTTGTAACAAGGATATAAAAACTAAAATGAATTGCCCTTTTTTTTATTTACTCTAGTTATATTTGACATTCCATACAAATTTTGTAGTTTCAATTTCAGAAACCAAAGGCATTGTTATTGCAATGGTTTTGTGAATTTTGAAGGGAATTCATATTAAGAGTAGTTATTGGCATTGTAATTGCTATTTTGAGTTGCTGAACCTGTTACAACCCTAACCGAAGAAAACCGAATTGCAATGTGGAAAAGAGTCAATTCTTTTTCTTAACTAAAATCATGGATCATGTTTACGGTCTTATGTTTTTCATTTTTTTGGTTAAATAAACAAAATTGGTGTTATCCTTATCACTGCATAATGTGTAACCTGTCTGGATTATTTCTGTGTGTATTCACACTACCCTGATTCCAGAAGGGAAGGATACAATGAGTTTGCCTCTCCTTTGTTACAGGGAGTATGCAAATGTCTCAAATGAATTGAATTTTTAATTGTACTGATAGTGATATATCATTGCCATATTTGTTGGGTTGTAGAATTTTTTGGCACTGTGTGCTAGCGGATATTATGATGGCACCATATTTCACCGTAATATTAAGGGGTTTATGATTCAAGGCGGAGACCCAACTGGTACGGGCAAAGGAGGGACTAGCATATGGGGGAAAAAGTTCAATGATGAGATAAGAGAATCGCTCAAGGTATTGCATCTTTTACTTGATCATTGTTGCCAGACTAAAAATCTGACCTTCTAAAAATATGACCTTTCTTTCTGGTTGAATGGGTGGGTTGTGAGGGATTTACAGCTTACTGGTTCTAATAAGCTACTCAGTGATCCAAGCCTGGGATCTTACCATGTATTGATGTTATTAACATTTTTCTATTTTTCCAGCATAATGCAAGGGGTATACTATCAATGGCCAACAGTGGCCCTAACACGAATGGAAGCCAATTCTTCATAACTTATGTGAAGCAACCCCATCTCAATGGATTGTACACAGTCTTTGGCAAAGTAATTCATGGGTTTGAAGTACTTGATATAATGGAAAAGGTA
>CAODLS010184793.1:0-20290 GCA_948243855.1 Flueggea neowawraea | reverse complement strand
AGAACGATTGTAAAAATAGTATCATCTTATTTCCTTTGGATACCCCACAAATATACTTTTTTCAAATTTAGATGCTAACTTTTATGAAACTTATTTTACAAAAGCTTTGCAACCCCAAATATTTAGAAAATACATTATGGGATTTTTGTCATGCCATATCTCATTTGGTGTCTTCCACTTTAGATGGAATTCGGTTAAGTATGAAAGCAATAGTTTCTAAGGCATAACCCCAAAATGAGATTGGAAAATATGTTTGACTCATCGTTGATCAAACCATATCCAATAGAGTTTGATTCCTTCTTTCAGACACTCCATTCCATTGGCACATTCCGAGTGGGGTGAGTCATGAAACAATATTGTATTCCTTAAGATAATGATCAAACTCTTGGCTTAAATATTCTCCACCACAATCATATCAAAGTGCTTTGATATTCTTGCCATGTTGGTTTTGTACTTCACTTTTGAATTCATTAACCTTTTCAATGGATTCATATTTATGTCTTCTAAGATAAACAAATTCATATCTACTGAAGTCATCAGTGAAGGTGATGAAGTACAAATAACCTCCTCTAACACTTGTACTAAAAGGTTTGCATACATCAATATGTATTAGGCCTAATAGATCGTTGGCCCTTTCACTTTTATGTGTAAAAGGACCCTTAGTCATCTTGCCTAACAAACAAGATTCACATGTATTAAATGATTCAAAATCAAATGAATTAAGTGATCCATCTTGATGGAATTTTGATATGCGTTTCTCACTTGCATGACCCAAATGACAATGCCAAAAGTAGGTTTTGTTCAAACCATTTGATTTTAACCTTTTATTAACGTTATAGATTGACTTGTTTTGTTCCAAGTTTAAAACATAGAGATCAAAAGATAAGATTACAACACCATAACATATGTCTTCATTATAGATGGAAAGATTATTATTCTTAATAATAAAATGAAAACCATCATTGTCTAAACAATAAATGAAATGATGTTCTTACTCATAGTAGGAACATAATAAAAATTTGATAATTGTAAAACAATTCCACTAGGAAAAGTTAAATAATAAGTCCCTACAGCTAATGCAACAACTCTTGCTCCATTGCCCACTCGTAGGTCCACTTCGCCTTTCATTGATGATCTACTATTTCTCAATCCCTACAAGTTAATGCAAATATGAGCTCCACATCCAGTATCAAATACCAATGAAGAATTAGTAGACATATTAATTTCTACAACAAAAATACCTGAAGTAGAAGTCACACTTCCCTTATTCTTTATCTCTTCCAAGTAGAGTTTGCAATTCCTTTTCCAATGCCCTGGGTCATTGCAATGAAATAAAACTCCTTCTTTTGTCTTGGTCACCTTTGGTTTAGCCTTAAAAGAATTGGGCTTGGATTTCCCCTTTCCCTTGCCAACAAACTTTGGCTTAGCCTTGTCTTTGTGCTTTCCCTTCCCTTTTAGTACCATGAGGACGTCTTTGGTCTTATGAATGCTCTTATTGGCATTATTCAACATACCAAGTATTTCGGTTATGGACTTATCCATGTTGTGCATATTGTAGTTCATGACGAATTGGTCATAACTACTAGGGAGTGACCCTAAGATCGTATCTATGGCCAACTCCTTCATTAGAGGAGTACCAAGTCTATCAAGTTGATCAAGATGACCTTTCATCTTAAGAACATGTGCACTTACCGAAGTGCCAGGAGCCATCTTACACTCATTCAATGCCTTCATTATCAAGAACCTTTCTTGACGAGCTTGCTCTTGGAACATTTTCTTGAGATGCCTTATCATGTCAAATGGCTACATAGCTTTGAATTGCTTTTACAAATCCGCAACCATGGTAGCAAGCATAAGACATGTGATGTCCGTTGAGTCACTTAAATGCTTCTCATAAGCATCCTTTTGTGCTTTAGTGTAATTCGATGTGGGTACTTAGGGAATCGTTGTATCTAGGACATAACTCTTCATTTCTTTCTTAAGAACAATTCTTTAGTTTTGAGACCAATAAAGGAAGTTACTCCCACTCAATTTCTCCTTCTCAAGGATCGATTGCAAAGTAAAGGTTGATGTGTTGTTGTTTGTTTTCATTATATCCACATACAAAATATGCAATGATTAATAAGAGGTCTTTTGAATACTCCCACTAAAATTAACATCCCTAAAGTCAATTTAAAGTTTTAAACATAGTGGGTACAAGATCCATATTTCACTCAAAGTTAAGTCAATCGGGCTAGTCCTTAACCTTATGTATTTAGGTAGAAAACTCCTTTTTAATTATATCAAATATAACTCTTGCATTTCTAGGGATTTTGACATATCATGTCTCGGCATTAAATCATGTTCTATGCCTTAGGCCCAAAACCATTTTGCTAGCCATGTTAATTCTAACCATAACCAAAATATGGATACAACCATTATCCACCCTTGCCTATCTAAGGTAATTGAGTGCACCCTACGGAGGCAGAAACTACACAACGATGAATAAAGGTTTGACAAGCATTGACTATGGAAGGCATTTCAACTTACTATTTGTAGGGATTGCGTTTGTTTGTTTGTGTGGGATACAAAATAAACATTCATTATGTAAATATATAGCATAATGTAAATGTGACATGACAAAGCCCAAAACTAATTGATCTCACAAGCCGATGTGAAGATCATGGTCAACCAATTCACAATCAAAGCAAATAACTCAATAATAAAATAAGATAATAATGAATATAATGAGTTAAGGGAACAAAGAATCAAGTCATTGATTTATAGTGGTTCAGTCCTCATTGACCTATGTCCACTCCTCAAGCCTCACTCGAGACTTTGAATCCACTAATTCCTCACTTTCGGGTGGAGAGAAACCTTTGTACAATACACATGTTTTCAATGATCACAAGAAAACTTTGACAATCTCTATTTTTTTTTGATCAACTAGGAAACCTTTCAACACACTGGTTCATGTGGGATCAACTAGCAAACCTATACAAACTATTTGCAAACAAAGGAGTATGCTAAGTTACAATCTATACTAACTCAATTCATCTATTCTCACACCACCTCAAGTGTGTTTTCAAGTAATAAGAACCAGGGTGAGTGTTGTTGGAATTCTTAACTATGTTTATGACATTCATAAGTATACAAGACAGTAGAAACAACAAAAAATTTACATATAGAATTCCACCAAGAATCCATGCATATCGACATACACGATAAGAGTTAGCGATATTTACCTTAAAATTGCTTTAAGGATTCGACTAAATAGCAATGTTGGTGTAGCTTTTAGTACAAACTCGAAAGCTTTTCTACCCACGTTGCCTTTGTATGAACGTGACCAATGGTATCAACAGGAACAAACTCTCTTGAATTGGTGTGGTGTACTAGCACTAAGAATCTCTATTCTGTCTTACACAGATTCAATTTTTCTCTCTTTGTGGTGGCACTCACAAATTCGGCAAATCCCTTAAGAGCATGTAGAAATTCGGCCAAGACAATTTATAGAAGTATACAAACCCTAATGTGTACACTAGGTCAGCCGAATTCCTCATTGTCCCATAAAGAAGAGGATTCGTAATTCCATTAGGAGTATGTAGCCGAATATACACCAACTAGGGTTAACCTAATTCATCTCCTTGTCCTACAAGGAAAAAGAATTCCTAATTAAGAAATAAATGTGCCAAATTTCTTAATTAAATTAGGTATTAATTTCTTTGTCATAAAAGGATAAGGAATCATTTTTTGATTAGGTGTTCTTAATCAACTTGATTAAGTAAGACTTACTCAACCTTTGACCTAGTCAGCCTTTAGTGCATGTGCCAAATTTTCAAGGGATTTAGTTAATGTTATTGGAATTTTAATTACATATACATTATCATTAAATAAATCACTCCCTTATTAATCTCTATGTGCCCAAATTATGTCACACATAATGATATGCTTATGTTTATGCCTAAACATAATAAGAAGTAATTTATATTAAAAGCTCATTACATGGATAATATCTTATATTATTTGATGACATAAATCATAAAACCATAAATTATTAATGATTAATCAAATTAATCATACTAATAATTTAATTACCATGAGAGAGAATATTTGTGAACCAATTCAATTCGTTCTTGTGTGTGACCTAATAGGCCCACTCGAAATTGGCAATGGGCCTTGTCCAAAAATATGGGCCTAAAGTCCATAAGCAGTATCTAGTAATACATTATGACAATCCAAAATCTAGTGGCATTGGTGATCTGAGTTAACCTTTCACAGTTTGATATTTAGTTCTTTTGTCTCACGATATCTATATTAAACATAAGGCATGATTACATGTCAACCTTATATTGCTTAATGTGTTTCTTGATCCCAATTAGATTGATATACAAATGATATTGATAAACCCTTTTATTAATTCATTTGAGTATGCATAGATACCATCAATCCTACTCATCAAGTGGCCTAAAGATATCACTCTTCATAAGAGGAACAAATTCGTCACTATCACTCCTCTAAAAGATTCATGACATATCCAATCATAGCCTTTATTGCTACCCTGTTACAGATAATGTTTGACTTAGTTTGTCACGACCCATTTTCGGACCATGACCGGTGTACGAGTCGAACTGTCTATGGGAGCCTGACCCATCTCGAACAAGCCTCAGAGAACATAACTAAAACAAATTTATTTCAAAACAATACTAAAACCATTTAGTACCTTAATGAAGTAGAAATCCAAAGTTCTTTAAAACAATAGTTTCATAATAAAAAAATGCTTATAAATAAGGAATCACGTTTAAAATACCAAATATTAATACAAAACTAATTGCCCACAAGAATACCGCTTCAAAGCAACTAACAAAATAAATAACTGGGCCAGAACAAAAAGGCACTGACTAAATCTCCAGAGTGCCTCACCAAAGGTTGAATGCCAACAGTCCGCAGTCAACCAAAATCACCTGAAAAATAAGAGTAAAAAGAATAGATAGAAAAGAAATGGGTAAGAATGCATAGTGAGGAAACAACACTCCAGATTGCCACATACGTGCCTCACAAAGACAGTTTGAAAGCGTTTAGAAAACTTCACATGCAAATATAGATGTATATACATATACACATTAGATATAGCATGACAGCTTCAAAATTCGTTTCGAAATCATTCGCAATCAAAGAAGACAACAACCAGACAAATTTGTTAAATACATAACTCGAACAAATACTTAGTTTTCACAATATGAAATATTAAAAAAATATTTCCTTTCAAAATATTTCCTCAAAATTCATATTTATTTTCCCAAAACATTTATAGAGAATAAATTCCAAAATAATCTCAGGGAAATTCCAAATCATTTCCAGTGGGAAATACCAAAATATTTTCAGAGAGAAATACCGAATATCTCCAGAGTCAAAAATACTAAAATGTTATCAGAGTCAAAATCATGCAATGCAGATATCATCCTAAATGATACGCAGCGCTGATGATCACTGGTCATATGCCCGTACTATATTAGAACTGTGCCGACTAAATCAGATCAGAATAATTTAGCAACCTTAAGAGTCCAAATGGTACCTGACCCAAAAGGGCTAACCGTTGGCAACCTTAGGAGCTTTAAATAGTTCTCTCTGTCCACCATAAGGGTCTGAAGGATATAACTGATAAGATACTGATCTCGACACATCCGCGAGAATTGCAGTTCCCGTGCTCAAGCTTACAAAACAATACACCGCGGAAAAATGAGCAACAACACAGACTCACTAAAATTGGTATCCAACCATCATAAATCGTGCCAAAACGATCTGACATGGGACTAGTATCAAAAATCTGAAATATGGATCATACGTTGACTCCTGGCACTAGATCATATGTGGACCTCCACCATTAAAGAATCGTCACGTGTGTTGCGCTACACACGGGTTACCACCTACCCTGGTAAATGTATGCTATCATCTACCCTAATAGCTAAGTTTTACATTGGTATACCAAAGGTTACGTTTATCCCCGTAACGTAGGTGTCCCATATCGAAGTATTTACCGAAAATGTATGCAAATATTTATTTAAAATATCTGAATAGGCCACATGTCGAACATACATATTATTCTTCAAACACATCAAATATTTAACCGAAACATTTGTTGGCGAAAATATGTCAAAACACTGAATAGAATATCTATTCTGAAAATGCATTTAATCCCAAAAAAATACATGTTTCAGAAAATATTCTTAATTGCAAATAGAACATTTTCTAAATAACGAATATCTTAAAATTCTAAAACAAATGGTTATTACCAAAACCATAATAAATATTAAAACATAATATTTATTTTAGAAACCACCAAAAGTTCAAACAAAATATTTATTACAACATGTAATAAATTTCAGAAACGGGTTTTCCACATAAGTCAAATTTTAGGATTGACCGATCCTTTAGAAATTTTCAAATTACATACGAAGGTTATGACACAACAAAAATGATATAGGTTTAAGAGACATTGTCTATGTGTCTGACGATGTCATTCCACTCACCCAGAAATCCAAGCTGAATGGCCTAGTCAAGCTCCACTGGTGGCTGGTACCAAAATGCATGATATGCAAATGATGACAAAGACTCAGAGAAACCCATCTCGATTGAAGATCCAACGCTCATGCCCCGAAAATCAAACATCTCGTAAAGTTACAATTTGGTCCCCGACTTTGTAAAATTATGATTTAGTCCTCAAACATTTCAAAATTTTCCCAATCATTCTTCAAAGGGTCCTGCTAGTCCTCCAAGCAGTTAAAATCTTCAAATTAGTCCCTTAACTCTTAGAAATCACCAAAATACGAAAATTACATCATTGGTCCCCCAGACCCATGGCTTACTCGAGTAACACAAAGTGCTTACTCGAGTAAACCAAGGCATGAATTACTCGAGTTACACAATTCGTTTACTCGAGTAACCCAAAGCCATGGCTTACTCGAGTTACACACACGGATAACTCGAGTAACTCACTTGCCCAGAATTTTCCAGAATTTGATCCACTCGATTCCACTGATAGAAACCATGTCTAAACACCCACATTGTCCACAATCAAACTCTTGAACATTAATCTATGATTTAATCCATCATAACAACTTGAAATCATCCAAAAATCAACCAAAAACAAGATGACAAACCCATTTATGAACATCCTTAATCCTTATGATTACAAACTTAATCTAAGTGCTTTTAGTAACCCAAAAGCACGATCTAAAAACCCCAACCAATCCTTATAACAGAAACATCTCAAAAATAAACATATGAACATTCTACCAAAAACCCTAATATGAACAACCATGAATAAATGAGGAAAAAAAGAAGTAGGAGTATGATAATACCTCAAAAGATGACTAGGAAGGATGGAAAGTAACCAGAGACAATTTCAGCGCGAAATGGAAGTGATTTGAGTGAGAAATAATAGTGCAAGGCCGAAAGAGTTGGGTACGGGTATATATAGACTCATGCCCAAAACAACGTATCATTCAGCCATTTCCATGGCTTACTCGAGTTAGAAGAATGCTTACTCGAGTAAGATCTTACTAACTTGAGTAAATGCTTCTCTAAATCGCTTGGTCGAGTAACCAAAGGGCTTACTCGAGTAATCCATACCATGCTTAACTCGAGTAGACACAAACTGATAAGTCGAGTTATCCATGGTCCAAATTACTCTAGCAACACTTCAACTCTTACTCGAGTAATCCCACCAAAAATCATTTATCACACACTCAACACTCCATCAACCAAGATCGAAATGAGATCAACTAAGCATCAAAACATTTTAACAAACTGACATCCTCAACATCATCAAGAATCAAATGCTAGGATCAAAATTGATCGAAACAAATCGGGACTCACCAAAACGCTACAAAAGACATGTCAGAAACGGACAGGGTATTACAAAGTCAAAACATGTGATTCCTCATGTAGGAGTCGATAGTGAGTTTCAGTCAGAGGACTAAAACATCACCACTGTATGAAAGCTACTTGTGACATAGATCCATGAAGTGCTTTCATAGCGGGCCAATCCAATACATGTTCCCTAACATATATATATTTTCTAAGTGATATATCATATCCATAATTAGTAAAATGTGATTATCCACTTAGTAGCATACTAACGTTGGTTGTTATCATTCCCATTATAACAATGAATTAGGAATATTTAGAATAATATTTATTTTACCTTAGAGTTTTACTATCAAGTCAAACTTATGACATAAGGAGGAATAAACTATTCATGGAGGTTTTATCTTCGTAAAACATCTTGCAATATTTCATAGATATGAAATGAAATCCCTCTTTATTAAATGATAAATCAAATGAAAATGTATATAATTGATTGGACTAGGGCACTAAAACTAGCAAGTGTGTGAAAGAAGAATATGCAACAAATGAGAGAAAGAATTAAGCAATATGTATTTAAGGCTTTTCTCAAGGATTCTCTCTTAAATTCTCTTTATTCTTCTGATGTAGAGGGGTATTTATATCCAAAAAATACCTAATTGATCGTTGTATAAAGTGTAGATCCATTGTAGAATGATTACTAGCTGTTGGGGGCCAAAATGAAATTTCAGCACCTGTCACAGCAGTTCTTATGTACGTTATCCACACCTTTACATACATTATGCTCCCTTACGAGCATAACACCAACCTTTTTGTGTGTAATTTGTTAACTCTTGCTAAATTGCGTTCATAACCCCTGAGCTTAAGTGCTTTACATGCTTTCATTTACATTCCAGAGAGCTAAATCCACAAAATTCTTCCCATTGCATACGTAACAAATGTGTTACGTGCGTAAAGACTTTTTGAACTTCGCATGTATTATACTCTTCTCACATATTGACATAATTAGGAATTTTTGAATTCATACCTGATGTGTTAATAAATCTTCTAAAAAATCTGTCACAACTTTTTTCGTCTTGCATTACGTACCTAACCACTAGTTTCCAATCTGCCTCAATCTTATGTACTTTAGAACTTTCTAGCTTTTGTAAAAAAATTTACGTAAGTTTCTTCAATGCCTTGTGTACATTGATCATTGTCTAGACCACTTCTGATTCGTCTTACTTGCTCAACTCATTTTTGCATGCTTCATAGATTTCTTTTAATTATATCTCTAGTTTGTTTCTATCGATTTTTTGCTCTTGGTTGCCAAAATGCTTTAAGCATGTGCTTATGTCCTTTGCAAGCTCTATTGCTTTCCTGCGTGTGTAAGGCTTGATATGTGGATAATTTCTAGATTGAGTTTTTTCTGTCTCAACTACTGTCTTATTGAATGAGTGTGTTGAGTGCTTAACTATGCCATTTGCATACGTAAGTGATCTACTACATGCATGAGCTTTTCCTTAGCGTACGTGAGTCTTCTTCTTTCATTTTTACTCATCATTAAAACTTAAGTGTGAATGACTAGTTATTGGTGGAGGGATATGATTGTTTACTGAAAGGACACAACCTTACAATGAAAAGAGACAAGACACAACTCTTCACTAAACATATACAACTTTATAATGAAAACACAAGACACAATTTTCCACCAATAACTGACCATTGCATAAATTTGATTTATTAATTTAATTTATTTTAAACAAAAAATTTCCAACATGATGGCTCTAAATAAGTGTATAGAGAAGCCCACATGTGTTAACTATATATAATTGACATAAAATGCAAATTAGAATTTAAGCCTTCATAACATGCACACCGCAAAAACAACATCATTTGTCCACATGAAAGAGTGAGAGAGAGAGAGAGAGTCCATCTGTAATATCCCTCCCGTTCCAATCAATTCTCTAGAGTGTTCTGATCAAGTCGGACAAGTTCTTCAATGGGACATCATTCGATTTTCGAATGACCTCAGTTAAGATTTGATTCTCGAATATTTGAGATGATGTTCGGATATTTGAAAGATGTTATTTTTGTAACGTTGGGTGTCGTCAACCATAGGGAATGATCTGACATGCGTTCGGAATCAAAGAAAGTTGAGGAATGTTGTCTGGAGTATGCTGACGCACGCTGGAAATTTGTGAAACGTACGTTAACTGGAATTCTTGCACAATGTACGTTGTGGCTAGATGACGTACGTAAGGCAGGCAAAACTCACGTACGTGAGAAATAGGTGTCACGTACGTGAACTGGGCTTCTAGGATGATCAACGTACGTTGTGATTTTGAGACGTACGTCGTGAATTTGTGTTTTTGAAATATAAGCTACTGGACACGTTTTTGACCACGACAACGTACGTTGTACACTTTATAACGTACGTTGTGACACTAAAACGTACGTTGCATGACAGAATAACGTAGGTTACCTTTGAAAATATCAAAACGGTTCGTAGCCTTTGGTATACCATGGTATTGTTATTGGCCCAACTACCAGGGTTGTCGGTAGCCATGTGTCCTGACGAGGGTACATGATTTGTTATTGGATCAGTGACAGATTCCACGATCATTATTGCAGTGGTAATGGCACAGATCATACCACGTTTGTTACTGGTCCCTTATCTGTGATATATGTTTTTGAAAATATTATTATTATTATTATTATTATTATTATTATTATTATTATTATTATTATGTGGCAAAGTTTTGGCTTTGATTTTTAACGGTGGTTGGGCAAACCTCAACTAATGGCGATGGTGGGGCAAACCTGATCAATTGAGTATAGGCAAATCCCACATCTGCAAGTTGGGTATAGGCGAATCCCACACATATAAGATATGATTTTGAAAATAATACTATTAGTATTATGATGCTTAAAAGGCAAAGTTTTGATTATGAGGTTTTGATAAGAACTACAAAGGTTTTGAGATATGTTTTTTTTGAAATAGTTGGTAACAGATTTAAGAAAAAAGGGTTTTAGTTGAAAATCATGATATGATAAAACGTTTTTGAAACGTTTTACTTTGTTATTGAAAGCACATTGGCTTTGATGATTTTTGAAGAAATATTGGAAAGATTTTAGAAATATTCATGAAAGTTTTTGATAAACTCATGAATGATTTCGTGTATGATGTTTGCTTTGATTGACGATTTCGAAATGATTTTTGAAAGGCTATTATGGTATAGCATGTATACATATATTTATATGTTGTCTATATATGCATGTGGTATTTTTGAATTGTTTTCAAAACAGTCTTTTTGAGGCACGTATGAGGCAATTTGGAGTGTTTTCCCTCACTGGGTTGACCCTATTTTTCTTTGTTTGTTTTGTCCCTGTTGTTATCATCTTGCAGGTGACTGTTGGGGATTATGATCGTTGACATTTGTTGCTCAGTGAGGTATCCTGACATTGTGGTTAGCGACCTTTTGATCGGGCCTTATTGGTATGATTAGTAGAGGCTCCATACCGGGTTTTCTGTGGGTTTTGTTTTAGTTTTTGTTATTGTTTTTGGTATTTCAAATGTTTAATTTGAAATTATTTCCGTACCAATTTATATTATGTTTTGTTTTAATAAACGATGATTAAACCTTTAATTGGTTTTTATCATATTTTATTAAATATGATTATGGGTAATAGATCTATATATAGAGGCTTGTGCGAGATGAGCCAGGCTCCCATAGACGGTTCGCCTCGTAAATCGGTCATGGTCCTGGGAATAGGTCATGACACCATCGACTGCCATTGAAGACAAAGAGGAGATCATCTTCTTCATCCTCCCGTGATTCCTACATTTGTATGGATCTCAAGCGGCATATAGAAAGAGAAATTAGTTCGTGCACGCTTGTCATTTATCGACGAAGTTGGTGTTGACTTCAGTTTTGACGATGATGATTGCAAAACATCCACGAAATATGTGCTAAGTTGTAGACTTGCTTATATCTTGATACAAAGAACGTTATGCCTATGCAAGTCACATTGATCATGATGAAAATGGCATTAAGGCACATTACAGATGATACAAGATGCGTAGATCATCCATTCCAGGAGTACAAAATATCAGATGATCATTAAAGCATGTTACACAAGCTACAACGCATGTTATTGGACTTGCTGAATGATACAAGGCGCGTTGTAGAGCTAAAGGTGCAATCTTCGATGAAATTCACAACGCACGTTACAAACGATGCAACAAACATTGACGAGGTCGAATATGGACAAAGCCAAGATGCTCCTCGGGATTTGAATTTGAATATTCTCTGAGACGCTGATATGGATTAAAGGTTCGATCCTGAAATCAAGTTGACAACGTACGTTACAGAGTGTGCAATGAACGTTGAAGAATCACTTGGTGATTGTGCATATTCTGGATCGAAGAACAACGCACGTTGAGAAAGCCATAAGTCACGTTGATATATGATCAATGCACGTTGAAGGCGTACAAGTCACGCTGATGACAATCTATTTAAGGTCGTGGCTACTGGAGTTCTTACAAGGCGCGTTGAATTGTTATCAAGTCACACAGAACTCAATGATACAAAGTGCAACACACGTAGAGGGAGATACAATGCACGTTGTACAAGGTGACTTCATTTAAAACAAAATGTTTCATTCTATCACAACGGCTATGTCGAAGAGCCAACAACTATATCTTCAAGAGTGGCTATAAACAGATGTCCTTAGACCGAAGAGAAATAAGAGAGACTTTACTAAGACTTACTATTCATTTTATCTCTCTTCTCTACCTTTCTAACCCTTTTGAGATATAAACTTGCAAATGTATTTTTGGATTTGGGCTTAATGTCAAATCTGTGTTTTGAGAACACAATTTGTAACAATTAAAGTATTTGATTGAGGGTAGATAGGTTTCCATGTTGAGCCTTAGAAAAACAAGAGTGGTTATTAGTGAGTCTTAGAAAACTAGAGTTCGGTTTACTTGTTGATCCCGCAAAAATAAGTGGTTCGGCTTTCTAGTTGATCCCGCAAAAACTAGAGGTCAGGTTTACTAGTTGAGCCCACAAAAACTAGTGGTCAAAGTTTTTTAGTTGAGCCCGAAAAAATTAAGGAAAATTTTTTCTTGTTGAGCCCGCAAAAGCAAGGTGTAAAGGTTTCTTGTTGATCCAGCAAAAACAATGTGTAACGATTCCCTCCACTCTCAATTGAGGAATAATCTCTAATGGATTGAAATTCTTTAGTGGAGCTAGAGGAGTGGATGTAGGTTAAGGAGGACTGAACCACTATAAATATTGGGTTTTGATTTCTCTCTCCCTTTCTCTTTTCATTTAATTGCTTTGCATTGCATTTGATTATATTGTTGGATGTGGATTGGATCTTTAGTTGCTTCCACATTTACTCTCTGATTTAAGTTTGAAAGAAAACTTTGTTATTTGTTTTAATTTGCAAAAGGTTTTCAACAAAGTTTTTAACTTGCTAAAAATCCAATTCACCCCCTATTGGATTGCCATTCTATTCCATTCCTTTCTCCCTACTGGGACTTATAGTTGGTTTGCATATGAGGTTAGCATACAAGTAGGTATATTCTGCTTCCGCATATGATTTCCACAGTACCTGTCAAGATTAGTAATTCAAACAAACTATTGTTTTATGATTCATTTCGTTAGTTATTTGTTGCATATTATATTTTTTAGTGTGGATTGGATCTTTAGTTGCTTCTACATTTACTCTCTGATTTAAGTTTGAAAGAAAACTTTGTTATTTGTTTTAATTTGCAAAAGATTTTCAACAAAGTTTTTAACTTGCTAAAAATCCAATTCACCCCTCTCTTGGATTGCCATTTTATTCCATTCCTTTCTCCCTACTGGGAATTACAGTTGGTTTGCATGCGAGGTTAGCATACAAGTAGGTCCACTTCTGCTTCCGTATATGATTTCCACAATACCTGTCAAGATTAGTAATTCAAACAAACTATTGTTTTACGATTCATTTAGTTAGTTATTTGTTGCATGTAATACTGACATTGGTATCAACGACTTAGGTGTTGGAATTTAAGACTGAATTTATGACATAGTGAAAAAACAAAAAATTTAAACTAGAATTCCACCAAGGATTCATGCACATCGACATACACGATTAGGGTTAGCAATTTTTTACCTTAAAAAATAGTTTTATGGTTTGGTCGAATGAAAATATTGGTGTAGCTTTTAGTATAAAACTCGAAACCCCTTTCTCCCACGTTGCCGTTGCGCGAACCTGACTAATGGTATCCACACGAACAAACCTCCTTGAATTGATTGGGTGTTCTAGCACCGAGAATCATTATTCTAGTTGACACGAAATAAATTTCTCTCTTTGTATGTAGCACACACTAATTCGGCCAAGCCACACCTTCCATGTATAAATTCGACCCGTATTTATAGTAGCATAGAAAAACCCTATTCTATGTGTATTATGAGTCTCTTTTATTGTCTTACAAGAATATGAACTCCTCTTACTTGTCCCCCAAGTAATAGGAGTCTTGTACTTGCCCTCCAAGTATTAGGGGTCTTTTCCTTGTCCCGCAAGTATTTTAATTCCTTTACTTGTCTTCCAAGTAATAAAACATTATCCTATTTAGATTATGTGTGCCAAATTTTACATGGATAGTTATTGGGCTTTTGATTATGATACATTATCACACAATAAATTACTCTATTATTAAATAAATGGGCTGAATTTTATGTCTCACATAATACCATTCCCAAGTCTTAATAATAAGTCATTTAAAAGCCCATTATCTTAATAGATAGTATCTCATACATTAACAAGTCTCGAATTATCAATGATTAATCAAATTAATCATCTTAATAATTTGATTGTTACAAGAGAGAGTATTTGTGAACCAATTCAATTCGTTCTTGTGTGTGATCCAATAGACCCACTTGAAAATAGAAATGGGCCTTGTCCCAAAATTTGGGTCCAATATCCATAAGCGGTATCTAGTAATACATTATGGCAACCCAAAATCGAGTTGATGTCGGTGATCCATATCTAACCTTTCACAATTTGATATTTAGTCCTTTTGTCTCATAATCTCTAGATTAAGCATAAGGCATGGATAAATGTCAGCCTTATATACTTAACACATTTTTTGATCCGAAATAGATTGATATATAAATGACATCGATAAACCCCTTTATCAATTCATTTGAGTATGTATACATTCCATCAATCATACTCATCAAGTGGCCAATATATATCACTATTCTTAAGAGGAATAAATTTGTCACTATCAATATCACTCCTCTACAAGATTCATGACATATCCAATCATAGCCTTTATTCTTATCCTATTACAGATAATGGTTGACTAAGTCAAAACATGTGATTCATCAGGTAGAAGTCGATATTGAGTTTCAGTCAGAGGACTCAAATATAACCACTGCATGAAAGCTACTTGTGACATCAATCCATGAAGTGCTTTCATAACGGGTCAATCCAATACATGTTCCCTAACATGTATCTATATTCTAAGTGATATCTCATATCCATAATCAGTGAAACGTGATTATCCACTTAGTAACATACTAATCTTAATTCATCATAATTCCCATGATAACAATTGATTAGGGACATTTAGAATAGTATTTCTTTTACCTTAGTGTTTTACTATCAAGTCAAACTTGATGACATAAGTAAGAATAAACTATTCATGGAGGTTTTATCTTCATAAAACATGTTATAAGTATTTCATAGATATAAAAATGAAATGTCTCTTTATTAAATGACAAATGACAATGTACATGAATGATTGGACTATGGCTCAAATCTAACGTTAGGTTATATTGATTTTGTTTACAAATACATGCTAGTATGTTGTTCTATGTACCAGAATGAATCATTTTCATATACGTATTATGTGTCTTTTTTTATTTGTTTCGACTTTTGATTCGTTCTTGACCGAGGAGATGCAAGAAGCTAGATAAGAAGTCATGATTTCATGATTTCAGCCCCACCAATGTTTTTGGGAGGCCCAAAAGAAAAAATTTTCCAAAGACGACAATCAGAAACATGACGAAAAGTGGCACGTGACATGCATGCGCCAGCCATATCCGAATGTCACGAGCGTGTGACGATTGGATAAAGCTAATGTTACTAGCGAGTTAAGGTAAATATGGTGACATTTGATTGGTTAGAGTTGCTACATGGCCCAATGAGGGGATGCACATGTCGATGGTAATTGATTGGATCCATGATAGGTGTGCCATGTGGGTGCACATGGACCAACCAAAATGAAACAAGTGGCTTTCCATAGCCATATGGCATCCTAGTTAGTGACATATGTGTTAGTGATATGCTCTAGCCCAATCATATGAACATTGTCATTTATATTGTTATTTAATAAATATGAGGCATTTTATTTTGACATATATATTATCATGTTATTTAGTAATGCAATAACTTGATAAAAGTATCCAGGAATAGTTGATTATATCTTATGTCATCAAGTGTGTGACTTGATAGTAAAACCTTAAGATAAAATAATGTTATTCTAAATAGTCCCTAGTTGTTCATTATTATGGGAATAATAATGAGGCAGGACTAGTATGTACACTGAGAGATTATCATGTTTTACTAATCATGAATATAGTATGTCACTTAGAACATAGATACATGTTAGGTACATAATATTGGACTGACCGACTATGAGAAATACTACATGGAATATGTCATCAATATTTCTTATCGTAGTAGTGATATTTGAGTCTTTCGACTTGAATTCACCATGGATTCCTACATGAGGATCTTTATATTTTGATATAGTTCAGCATCGTCTGTAACAGTAAAGGAATTTCTCCCGCTCATATTTGAGTGAGATATCTCTTGGCCACTTGACAATTAGAACTGATGAAATGTGTGGCCTTGCTCTAATGAAATTGATAAGGGTTATCAATATCATTTGTTTTGGTCAGTCTACTTGGCTATCAAGAAATGTTTCATTAAGCTATATAAGGATGGTGTGATCTATGCTTTATGCTTAATCGAGATATCACGTGACAAAAGGACTAAATATCAAATTGTGTATTAGGTTTTGTCGAGTCATCGAATTCGCTCAAGTTGGGTAGTCATAATGTCTTGCTAAAGTTCACTTATGACTTGTGAGCTTAATGAACGATTTGGGCCTACTGCCAATATTGAGCGAACCTTTAGGGTCACACATCAGAACGAACTTTACTATATATTTTATGATATATCTTGCTATTATTTTATGTGAATATTTTAAATACAATTAGTTGTATAATTGTTTTAAAAAATATGCTAAATGAAATGATGACATAATTTGTTTTAAAATAGTTTTAAGACAAGTTAAAATTTGTTTGACTTGCATGACAAGGAAATAGTGTAATTGACTTGGTCAACAAGTAATTGGCGTTTTCCTTATGCAATAAGGATAGGCTGAATTTCTTGTGTGGCAAGGAAGAACATTAAGTGGCATTTTCTTGTTGGACAAGAAGTGACGGTGTCCTTGTGAGACAAGGATTAGGTCTTCTAGTAAGACTAGAATTACGGTTTGCTAGATTCTATAAATTAGCCTCTAAACACACTCTAAACACTCTTTTTCCATCCACCCCACTTAAAGTTGAGAGAAAATTGCAGCAAGGTTTCTGAGAGTGTCCTCAAAACGGTGCTAGCACACCAATCCAAATTCAGTTCACTCGTATGGATACTAGTAGAGGGCATTTGCATTCTGTAACATCTGTGACTGAAATCTAGCAACATCCTCTCATCTCTGTTTCCAATTAGTGAGGTAAACACATATTTCTAGTCGATTTTATCGAATTATTTGGATCTTTGGTAGAATTTGTTGACAAAAGTTTTATTTTTGATGCATGTATGTGTGTCACAGATTCCAACAATGTGGTGGGTGTTTATTGGACTCTACATTAGCATTATGGCTGAACCAAGAGGTGACACATGGCATATGTTGCATGTGGCCACCACTTGATTGACATGTTGTGTGCCACGTGGCTGTGCCAACTTGGACAATTGTGTCATGCCAGTAGACCAATCAGTTTATGTCATATGGCATTTGTTGATAGAGTGTCCACTTGAGCAATGAAATGACTCCTAAAATCTTTTGTGATAACCTTGGTGGAATTGTGGCTCACACTGTTCACATGAGTAATGAAATGTGAAAGGTAGTTTCATCTGATAAACCAATGAGCAGACAATGCTTAAAGTTTTGAAATATTCCTTCAGTAATTTTTTGCCACGTGCTGGGCTATGAGTTTGCTTTATACCTTATGGGTTATGAGTTTTTCTTGGTTGTGTTCTCATCGTCTCGAGATGAGAGGTCTTTTAAGAAACAAAAAGTCGACCACGCCAATGATCTTAAGAAATGGTCATGAGATTGCGCATTACTAGCTTGGAGACTTGACTCACGCCTTCCTTATAGAGTGATGAGAAAGTGATAAGATCATTTCCCAATAGGAAAATATGGTACGCTACTAATATTTGCCTATCATTTAGTTTAGAACAAGACTTTTAGATGCCATCCATCAAAGTTAATTATTGCTTTTATGGACATGCCTTACTCCCTTTGTCCCATTTTGAGTGATACAAAAAGCCATTTTAGGTGTCCCAAAAAGAATGAGACTACTCATTATCTTACACAAATGTTCCTTTTATGCTTTCCTTTGATTTCTTTAAATTTGATAAAAAAAAAAAGTTGCAAAGACAACATTAATTATTGCACGAAAGGATAAAAAAGAGAAATTTTCAGCTCATTTAATAATCTTCTTAAACTACTTACAAAAATTAAAAATTTCACTTAAAATGAGACAAAGAGTACAATATTGTTTTCCTTTATTTTGAATAGTTTTTGTTAATAAATAGATATTAACACTTATTTTTCTATGTTGAGATGATAAATAGTTCTACTTACATTTTCTATTTGGATACTAAATGTTATTGATTGCCTTATTAATTTTGGAATGTAATTACTTGTTTGTTAAACTATTGCTTTATTGTTGCATGATTATATTGTGTATGTCCTTCTAAATGCAATAACTTACATATAAAGCCTAAATCAAATAGGCTTAGAGAAATGCTATAAAGGATTACTATTTACTATCCATGTATTGAATTTAATGTAGTTAAGAGAAAGCTTAATGCTATCTTTTTGTTGAAATGTTGATATAATGACTTTACTGATTCGGGACTTGATGAATATGGTATTTTTTTGGGTGACTCAAGTCACCAAAGAATGGATCTGAGCCATTTATTTGCAATGAAGTTTGTGGGCCATTAGATATAGGAAGAGATAAAATGAGATTAGCCACATGCTATCACAACTAAATGAAATAGCAAATACCACACTAGAAGGGGGATTGAATAGTGTGGAACTCGAGGCTTTGAAATATTTTCGTTTAGGCACATAAGAGACAAACTAAAACAATAAAGAACACAAGGGAATTAGAGTGGTTCTTCCAAACACTTGTCTACATCCACTACCTAAGTATCACCACTTAGTATTTCCACTATTCTCAAACTTTTCTTACAACCTTCACTTTCAAGCTAAGTGATAACTCTTACAATTCTTGATTCCGGTTCAAGAATAAACCAGCCTAGGATCTACCCTTGATCCAAACCTCAAAAACACTATGTTTATGAATGATAAATCGCTCACCAACAGATTTGAAACAAGGATACAAGTAACTAAGAATTGGAAATAAGCACAATAAAACTTGTATCACCAAGAAAAATGAACAAGGCTCAAATTCATGTTGCAATCTATTTTTAGGTCGTTGTTCTCTTTTTCTTGATTGCTCTAAAAGTTTATTTACACCTCCTGATGTTTATCTAGCCGTTGTGACTCATAATCTTCCCGTTGGAGTGCGAAATCAATCTTGATTTTCTTTCCTTTTCAGTGCTTACTCGAGTAACTTCGTTGTTGATGTTCTAGTGTTGAATCCAGCCTTGACTTACTCGAGTAAGGCTAGTCTCTACTCAAGTGATAGATCTTGTGTGACTGTTGAACATTGATTTCTTCCCTTTTTAGGATTGATTGACTTGGATCTCTTAAATCTGGAAATATTCCTACTCGAGTAAGAAAATGTCTACTCGAGTAACTCCGATTTGTTTCACTTTTGGAACTTCTGAATCTTGCACTTACTCGAGTGAATGATGGCTCTACTCTAGTACATGTCTCCATTGTGTGATTTATTGAAATTTTGAGGCACGATTAATCTATCAACTTGTAGTTCTACTCGAGTAACTTCCTCATCCAACAGCCTTCTGGACCTAGTTCTTGCTCGAGTAATTTGGGGTTCTACTTGAGTAACTTCCTCATCCAGCAGCCTTCTGGACCTAGTTCTTGCTCGAGTAATTTAGGGTTCCACTCGAGTACATCACATCTCCATGTATTCTGGTTAACATGTTTGGTCGAGTAAGATTTGGAGTTGGTCGAGTAAATCTA